>MU249573.1:8470928-8668428 GCA_018977245.1 Lethenteron camtschaticum | reverse complement strand
TACATGTTGTGTGTGTGTTGTGTGTGTGTTGTGTGTGTTGTGTACATGTTGTGTACATGTTGTGTGTGTGTTGTGTGTGTGTTGTGTGGTCTCTAGCCGGAAGTGATTGAGGAGTTGTCGAGTCTGCGGGAACTTTGGCTGGATGGAAACGGCCTCCAGAAACTACCTGGGGTGACTCCCCCCCCCCCACACGCGCCAACTCACCCAGCGCACCCACTCACCCACTCACCAACTCACCAGATCACCACTCATCCACTCACCAGTTTACCCACTCACCCACTCATCAACTCACCANTCACACTCACCAACTCACACCCACTCACCCACTCACACTCACTCACCCACTCACCCACTCACCAACTCACCTACTCACCCACTCACCAACTCACCCACCACTCACCCAACACTCACCCACCACTCACCACCACTCACCCACCACTCACNCACCACTCACCACTCACCATCACTCACTCACTCACCCACTCACCCAACTCGCCCACCCACTCACCGTCCCGTGTCCCCCAGTCATCGGCGGCTGAAGCAGCTGACCTACCCACCACTCACCCATTCACTCACCAACCACCACCCACTCACCCACCACACCCACCACTCACCCACCACTCACACTCACCCACCACTCGTCACCCACTCACCGTCCCCGTGTCCCCCAGTCATCGGCGCTGAAGCAGCTGACATACTCACCACTCACCCATTCACCCACTCACTCACCAACTCACCAACTCACCCACCACTCACCAACTCACCCACCACTCACCCTCCAACTCACCACCACTCACCCAACTCACCCACCACTCGCCCACCCACTCACCGTCCTCGTGTCCCCAGTGCATCGGGTGGCTGAAGCAGCTGACCTACCCACCACTCACCCATTCACCCACTCACTCACCCACTCACCAACTCACCCACTCACCAACTCGCCACCCACTCACCGTCCCGTGTCCCCCAGTGCATCGGGCGGCTGAAGCAGCTGACCTACCCACCACTCACCCACTCACTCACCAACTCACAAACTCACCCACCACTCACCCACCAATTCACCCACTCACTCACCAACTCACCAACTCACCCACTCACCCACCCACTCACCCACCACTCACCCATTCACCCACTCACTCACCAACTCACACACTCGCGCACCCACCACTCACCCACCACTCACCCATTCACCCACTCACCACTCACCCACCACTCGCCCACCACTCACCGTCCCCGTGTCCCCAGTGCATCGGGCGGCTGAAGCAGCTGACCTACCCACCACTCACCCACTCACTCACCAACTCACCCACTCACCCACCCACCCACTCACCCACACTCACCCATTCACCCACTCACTCACCAACTCACCCACTCACCCACTCCCACACTCGCGCTGACCACCACTCACCCACCACTCACCCATTCACCCACNCACTCACCACTCACCAACTCACCCACTCACCCACCCACTCACCACACTCACCCAATCCTCACCCACCACTCGCCACCCACTCACCGTCCCCGTGTCTCCCAGTGCATCGGGCGGCTCAAGCAGCTGACCTACCCACCACTCACCCACTCACCCACTCACCCACCACTCACCCACTCACTCACCCACTCACGCACCCGTCCCCGTGTCCCCAGTGCATCGGGCGGCTGAAGCAGCTGACCTACCCACCACTCACCCATTCACCAACTCACCACTCACCACTCACCCACNACCTCACCCACTCACCACCACTCGCCACCCACTCACCCGTCCCCGTGTCCCCAGTGCATCGGGCGGCTCAAGCAGCTGACCTACCCACCACTCACCAACTCACCCACTCACTCACCAACTCATCAACTCACCCACCACTCACCACCACTCACCGCCCACTCACCGTCTCCCCGTGTCCCCAGTGCATCGGGCGGCTGAAGCAGCTGACCTACCTGGACGTGTCCAAGAACAACCTGGAGGAGGTGAGCCGGGATCTGCGGCTGCCAGGAGCTCAGCGACCTCCTCCTCTCCTCCAACATCCTACAGCAGCTGCCGCTCAACCTCGGCACGTGGAACGTCACCACCACCACACCACCATCGCTACNACCACCATCGCTACCACCACTACCACCACCACTACCACCACTACCACCACCATCGCTACCACAACCATCGCTACCACCATCGCTACCATCATCACCACCACCACAACCATCGCTACCACCACCATCGCTACCACGACTCACCACCACCACTACCGCAACCACCACCACCATCGCAACCACCACCACTACCGCAACCATCGCTACCACCACCACCACAACCACCACCATCGCTACCACGACCACTACCATCATCACCACCACCACCACAACCATCATCACCATCGCTACCACCACCATCGCTACCACGACATCACAACCACTATCGCTACCACCACCACCATCGCTACCACCACCACCATCGCTNCCACGACCACCACCATCACCACCACCACCATCGGCTATCACGACCACTACCATCACACCACCACCACAACCATCNTCACACCACCACCACCATCCCTACCCCCATCACAACCATCATCACCACCACCACCACAACCACCACCATCGCTACCACGACCACTATCACCACCACATAACCATCATCACCACCACCACCATCCTACCACCACCACTATCATCATCACCACCACCACGACCACCACCATCGCTACCACGACCACAACCATCATCATCACCACCACCACCACCACAACTACCATCGCTACCACGACCAGCGCCACCACCACTACAACCATCGCTACCGCCACCACAACCATCATCACCACCACCACCATCGCTACCACCACCACCATCGCTACCCCCACCACAACAATCGCTACCACCACAACCATCTCTACCCCACCAAAAACATAATCACCACAACCATCATCACCACTACCACCACCATTGTTACCCCCACCACAAACATCATCACCACCACCACCACCATCGCTACCACGACCAGCGCCACCACCACCATCGCTACCACCACCACCATCGCTACCCCCACCACAACCATGATCACCACCACCACAACCACAACCATCGCTACCTCACCACCACCACCACCACAACATCGCTACCTCCACCACCACCATTACAACCATCATCACCATCACCACCACCACCATCGCTACCTCCATCACCACCACCACCACAACAATCGCTACCTCCACCACCACCATTACAACCATCATCACCACCACCACCATCGCTACCTCCACCACCACCACAACCAACACCACCACCACCACCATCGCTACCTCCACCAACACCACCACCACAACCATTGCTACCACCATCACCACCTCCACCACAACCATCGCTACCACCATCACCACCACCACCACAACCATCATCACCACCACCACAACCATCGCTACCACCATCACCACCACCACCACAACCATCGCTACCACCACCACCACCACAACCATCGCTACCACCATCACCACCACCACCACAACCATCACCACCATCACCACCATCGCTACCCCACTATACCTCATCATCACCACCACCACCACCACCACAACCATCACCTCCACCACCACCACAACATCATCATCACCACCACCATCACCACCACCATCACCACCATCACAACCATCGCTACCCCACTACAACCATCACTNACCACCACCACAACCATCACCTCCACCATCAGCACCTCCACCACCACCACCACCACCACAACCATCGCTACCACCACACCATCGCTACCACCACCACCACCACCACCATCACCACAACCATCACCTCCACACCACCACCGCCGCCGCCGCCGCCGCCGCCACCGCCACCGCACCTGCGTGGTCCCTGCTGCTGCCCGTGGCTCGAGGGTTCGCCCGCTTTGGGAGTCATCGTCATGGCGGTGACACTGGCGGTAATGGCGGTGGGGAGCGGTGGCGCAGCGGTTAGCGCCACCCTACGAACCCGGCGACCCGAGTTCGATTCCGCTCACGGCCACCAACGCCGGTGACGATTACTACCCCGAACCCGTCCTTGAGCCTCCCCCTAGGTCGACTCGGCCTCAACCGAGTACCCGGTGCGGTGTGTGGTAAACGTCGCCATCGTCGCGTGTGCCGCGCCGGCCTTCGCAGCACTTGCCCCGGGGGTCTGTCGAAGGCTGCACGGGGACCTTTGTCTTTGTGCTGCTGGAGTGACTCCCGCGCTGTCCCCGCAGGGTCCCTCAAGAAGCTGAGCACGCTGAGGGTGGACGACAACCAGCTCACCTCGCTACCAGCCTCCATCGGCAGGTGAGACTCACTCACCTACTCACCTACTCACCTACTCACCTACTCACCTACATGCTCACCTCGCTACCAGCCTCCATCGGCAGGTGAGCCTCACCTACTCACCTACTCACTGCCCACCTACTTACCTACTCANTCACCTACCTCTCACCTGNTCACCTACCTCTCACCTACTTACCTACTCACCTACTCACCTACTCACACCTACTCACCTACTCACCTACATGCTCACCTCGCTACCACCTCCTCGGCAGGTGANACTCACCTACATGCTCACCTACTCACCTACATGNTCACCTACTCACCTACTCACCTACTCACTCACCTACTCACCTACTCACCTACATGCTCGCCTCGCTACCAGCCTCCATCGGCAGGTGAGGCTCACCTACTCACCTACTCACCTACTCANCTACCTACTCACTCACTCACCTACCTACCTACCTANTCACCTACTCACCTACATGCTCACATCGCTACCAGCCTCCATCGGCAGGTGAGACTCACCTACCTACTCACCTACTCACCTACTCACCTACTCACCTACTCACTCACCTACTCACCCACATGCTCACCTTGCTACCAGCCTCCATCGGCAGGTGAGGCTCACTCACCTACCTACTCACCTACTCACCTACCTACTCACACGCTCACCTACCTACTCACCTACATGCTCACCTACTCACCTACATGCTCACATCGCTACCACCTCCATCGGCAGCTACCTACTCACCTACTCACCTACATGCTCACCTACTCACCTACTCACCTACTCACTCACCTACCTACTCACCTACATGCTCACCTCGCTACCAGCCTCCATCGGCAGGTGAGGCTCACTCACCTACCTCACTACCTACACCTACTCACCTACATGCTCACATCGCTACAGCCTCCATCGGCAGGTGAGACTCACTCACCTATTCACTCACTCACCTACCCACCTACCTACCTATCTACTCACTCACTTGCCCCTCCACCTACCTACTCACCTACTCACCTACATGCTCACCTCGCTACCAGCCTCCATCGGCAGGTGAAACTCACTCACCTACTCACCTACTCACCTACTCACCTACCTACTCACTCACNCACCTACTCACCTACCTACTCACTCACCTACTCACCTACATGCTCACCTCCTACCAGCCTCCTCGGCAGGTACTCACTCANCTACCTACCTACTCACCTACTCACCTACATACTCACCTACCTACTCACCTACTCACTCACCTACTCACCTACCTACTCACCTACCTACTCACCTGCCTACTCACCTACCTACTCACCTACATGCTCACATCGCTACCAGCCTCCATCGGCAGGTGAGCCTCACTCANCTACTCACCTACTCACCTACATCCTCACATCGTTACCAGCCTCCATCGGCAGGTACTCACCTGCTGCCTACTCACTGCCTACTCACCTACTCACCTACCTCATACTCAACTTCTCGCTAATAATATATCTACGAACCTACCTACCAGCTACCTAATAATCGACTTACTTATCTCCCCACCCATCTACCCACCTACCCATTACCTGCCCACCTACCTTCCACCTGCCTACCTGCTTACCCACCTGGCTACCATCCCACCTGGCTAACTGCTTACCCACCTGGCTATCATCCCACCTGGCTAACTGCTTACCCACCTGCCACCTATCCACCTGCGACCTTCTTACCTGGCTAACTGCTTACCACCTAAACCCGACACCCTCNCACGTAACCCGTCTTGCCCACTCTTGACCCTCGTGCGCCATCCCAGCCTGTTGTTGTTGTTATGTGGTTGTTGTTGTCAATGTTCTTGGTGATGACGTTGTGGTTGTTGATGTGGTTGTTGTTGATGTGGTTGTTGTTGATGTGGTTGTTGTTCTTCTTCATGTGCTTGTTGTTGTCAATGCTCTTGGTGATGATGTTGTTGTTGATGTGGTTGTTGTTGTTGATGTGGTTGTTTTTGTTTTTGATGTTGTTGTTCTTGATGTGGTTGTTGTTGTTGATGTGTTTGTTGTTGTGTTTTTGTTGTTGTTGTCATGTTCTTGATGTGGTTGTTGTTGTTNATGTGGTGGTTGTTTGTGTTGATGTGGTTGTTGTTGTCGTTGTTGTTGCTGTGTTGTTGTTGTTGATGTGGTTGTTGTTGATGTGGTTGTTGTTGTTGATGTTGTTGTTAATGTGGTTGTTGTTGATGTGGTTGTTGTTGTTGATGTAGCTGTTGTTAATGTGGTTGATGTGTTGTTGTTGATGTAGCTGTTGTTAATGTGGTTGTTGTTGTGGTTGTTGTTGATGTGCTGTTGTTGTGGTTGTTGTTGATGTGTTGTTGTTGATGTTGTTGTTGTGGTTGTTGTTGTGGTTGTTGTTGAATGTAGCTGTTGTTAATGTGGTTGTTGTTGATGTGGTTGTTGTTGTTGTTGTTAATGTGGTTGTTGTTAANGTTGTTGTTGTTGTTGNTGTAGCTGTTGTTGTTGTTGATGTGGTTGTTGTTGATGTGCTGTTGTTAATGTGGTTGTTGTTGATGTGGTTGTTGTTGATGTAGCTGTTGTTGTTGTTTTNATGTTTGTTGTTATGTAGCTGTTGTTAATGTGGTTGTTGTTGATGGGTTGTTGTTGATGTGCTGTGTTAATGTGGTTGTTGTTGATGTTTGTTTTGTTGTTGGTAAGGTTAATGTGGTTGTTGTTATGTTTGTTGTTGATGTTGTTGTTAATGTGGTTGTTGTTGTTGTGGTTGTGGTTGTTGTTGATGTTGTTGTCATAAATGTGGTTGTTGTTGATGTGGTNGTGTTTGTGGTGGTTGTTGTTGTTGTGGTTGTTCTTTNGTTGATGTAGCTNTTTTGTGGTTGTTGTTGTTGTGGTTGTGGTTGTTGTTGATGTAGCTGTTGTTAATGTGGTTGTTGTTCTTGTTGTTGTGGCTGTTGTTGTTGTTGTTGTTGTTGATGTAGCTGTTGTTAATGTGGTTGTTGTTCTTGTTGTTGTTCTTGTTGTTGATGTAGCTGTTGTTGTGGTTGTTGTTCTTGTTGTTGATGTAGCTGTTGTTGTTGTTGTTGTTCTNGTTGTTGATGTAGCTGTTGTTAATGTGGTTGTTTCTTGTTGTTGATGTAGCTGTTGTTAATGTGGTTGTGTTGTTGATGTGGTTCTGTTGTTGTTACTGTTGTTGTTGTTGTTGTGGTGTTCTTGTTGTTGATGTAGCTGTTGTCAAGTGGTTGTTGTTCTGTTGTTGATGTAGCTGTTGTTGTTGTTGTTGACGTGACCGTTGTTGCCGTGGCAGCCTCACTCGCTGGAGGAGATCGCTCACTCAACGNGCTCGATCGCTGCCTCCCAACGCGCTNCTGCACAACCTGCGCCCCTCACGCGACGAGAACTTCCTCACCGACTCCCGCCCGAGGCGAGAACTCGCTCGCTCGCTCGCTCGCTCACTCACTCGGTCGCTCACTCAGTCACTCGCTCAATCACTCGCTTGGTCGCTCACTCGCTCAGTCACTCGTTCGCTCACTCGCTTGGTCGCTCACTCGCTCGGTCACTCGCTCGCTCACTCGCTCAGTCGCTCACTCACTCGATCGCTCGCTCACTCGCTCACTCGTTCACTCGCTCGGTCACTCGCTCAATCACTCGCTCGGTCATTTGCTCGGTCACTCGGTCACTCGCTTGCTCACTCGCTCACTTGGTCGCTCACTCACTCACTCACTCACTCGCTCAATTATTCGCTTGGTCGCTCACTCACTCGTTCACTCGCTCAATCACTCGCTCGGTCATTTGCTCACTCACTCGCTCACTCAGTCACTCGCTCGCTCGCTCACTCGCTCACTTACTCGCTCACTCACTCACTCGCTCGCTCGCTCACTCACTCGCTCGCTCGCTCGGTCACTCAATCACTCGCTTGCTCGCTCACTCACTCGCTCGGTCACTCACTCGCTCAGTCACTCGCTCGCTCTGTCACTCAATCACTCGCTCGCTCGGTCACTCACTCCCTCCGTGGTCACTCGCTCACTCGCTCACTCACACGCTCACTCGGACACTCACTCGTTCGCTCACACGCTCACTCACTCGGTCATTCGCTCACTCACTCGCTCACACGCTCACTCACTCAGTCATTTGCTCGCTCGCTCACACACACTCACTCACTTGTTTGTCTGCTCGCTCACACACTCACTCACTCAGTGAGATGAGACACGGGTTCTGTATTGGAGGGTTCTCTATCAGATGAGACATGGCTTCTGATGATGCTCTTAATGACATGTGATGATACTGATTATTATTGTGATTTGATTATTCTCATGATGGCGATCCCTTGATGGTCATGATGATGATACTGATGATTATAATTGTGATGGTATTGATTATACTCATGATGGCGNTAAGAGGCGATNCGCTTGATGATCATGACGCTGTTGCTGATGATGCTGGCTGGTCGATTGCTCACGCGGGCAGCTGAATGTTGTGTCCCGTGTGTGTGTGTGTGCGTGCGTGTGTNCGTGCGNGTGTGTNTCGTGTGTCCCGTGTGTGTTCCAGGCAGCGGCTACCGGTAGCGGGGGTTATAACTCGCTTCGGTCAAAAATAGCGCGCCGACAGCGGCAACCGTTAATTAGCACGCCAGGATAGGCGCTCGCGAACACCAAGCCTGTCACTTAACCAGCGCTCGAAGGCGCGCGTGCGTGCGTGTGTGTGTGTGCTGTGTGCNTGCTNCNTGTGTGTGCGTGTGTGTGTGCGGGATNTGTGTGTGATGATGCGTGTGTGTGTGTGCGTGTNTGGTGCNTGCGTGTGTTCGTCTGCGTGTGTGTGTGTGTGTNCGGTGTGTAAGTGAGCGTAGCGCGCGCGCGAACCTGAACGTTNGATTCCCGNTCACGGCCACCAGTGANGTATTTGCCGGTCCTAGGCTCCCTAGGTCGACCAGCCTCNAATGAGTACCNGGTGCGGCGTGTAAAAATTTCACTAGGGAGACAAAGGCGGCGGCGTGGGCGGCCACCTCNTCGTGTGCCTGCTGGTCTTNATAGGTGCTGCTCACAGCACTTGCCCCTGCGTGAGCTCACGGGGGTCTGNCTTTNGTGGGGTGTATGGGGGGCGGTGGTGAGCGGTTAGCGCACTGCGCTACGAACCCGCTTCCCGAATTTGATTCCCGCTCACGGAAACCGGTGACGATTATCAGAACCGGTCCTGGTCCCCCTAGGTCGACTCAGCCTCAAATGAGTACCTGGTGGGGTGTAACATCGCCACTGGGAGATGTGTTTGGCCCCACCCCTCGCGTGCCATCCAGCCTTTATAACTCGAAAGTATGTGAAGGCTATACGGGGGATCTTTGTCTTTGTCACTGTGCCAACCTGGTAAGCGGGTAACCCGCAAGCCCACCGGGCTCTCTCCCATGCGAACCTCCTGCCAGCGGCGGGNCAAGCCCCAACGTCGCGAAAACTTTACGGGGGTCTCTGTCTTTCCGCGTGCGTGCGTGCGTGCTGCGCAGATCGGCAACTGCGTACACGTGAGCGTCATGTCGCNCCCTCCAACCGCCTGGAGAGGCTACCGGAGAGATGGGGCAGATGTTCCGCCTCGGGTGACCTGCGACCGGTGAGAAGGAGGAGGAGGTTGGAGGAAGAAAGGTTCNTATTGTTTGGTTCTTTCGTAAAGTCACGTAGANTAAAATGAAAGAAAAAAAATTTTATTTACGTGACTTCCGAANGACCAAAGGATATGATTCTCGACACGAAGTTAGTCAAAGGAGGTTCTTGCGAGCGAGCAGCGGCCGTAATAGAGAGGGGTGGGGGAGGTTAG
This sequence comes from Lethenteron camtschaticum, assembly GCA_018977245.1. Taxonomy (NCBI): domain Eukaryota; kingdom Metazoa; phylum Chordata; class Hyperoartia; order Petromyzontiformes; family Petromyzontidae; genus Lethenteron; species Lethenteron camtschaticum. Next base: position 8,658,397 of record MU249573.1, on the reverse strand, counting down.
GATGGCGTGAATGTGAAAAATGTGTCTCGTTAAATGTCACGGGTTTACATGTCCTATTTTTGCCGTTGTCAAAGTATGAAAAGTAAGAATAGGCTAAATTTCGATTTAAAGCTTTAGTGACTGCAGGGATTCATCTTCTTGGTTCTTTCGGTAAAGTCACGTAGAAGGGAAATTATAAAATAAAAAAATAAAACATTATAAAATATTTATTATGTTTTATTGTTATTATTTTAAGATAAGAATAGGCTGTTAGTTCTAGATTTGAAGTTTTCGTGACTGCATGGATTCTTTGTTTTTTTCGGTAAAGTCACATGGGTAGAAGATTAAAATAAATTAAATCACGACGTTTCGGGCGCAACACAAGCTTACTTCTTCAGGTGGGACAACTTAGAGAGAGAAAGCACAACCGCTTAACGCTTAAGCAAAATGTATATCTATTTGATGTTTTAACGTCTTAACGCCTGTTGTATTGCCAAAAAGGGTAAAACCTATTATTATTTTTCATACTTTCCTGGCTGCCACGTAGAAGACTCGACCACTAAGCAAAGACACGCCAATCAAATCAATTCAACTCCATCCAATGTTGTAAAGATATAGCAACTCCTGTAGTGTAGAGGCGATCGCATATTGCAGATGAATCGGAGCAACACATTTGTTTGGTCGAAGCACCGTGTGGCTTGTAATAAACATTTCCAAGAACGACAAAGTGTAACTGCTTTTAGATGATTCATTTGGGGCTTAAGGGAAAAATCCACGAGTTGATAATTTACGTCAAAATCTCAGGTGCGCGGTTAATCCGCAAATCGGATAAACTGCACGTGGATAATTGATAGTCGACTGTAGTTGTCCATGGAGGCTGGAGGGGCCTCATACCTGACCACCCCCCCGCCCTGCGATCTCGCCTGGACTCCTGGCCGAATTTTTTACCTACGTGACTTTACCGAAAAAAACTAAGATTAGGCTTCATCTTCTTGGTTCTTTCGGTAAAGTCACGTAGAAGGGAAGTAATATTACTTAATATTACTTACCTTAACATTACTTCCCTTCTACGTGACTTTACCGAAAGAATGCAGCGCTTAAATCCTTGCACAATAACAGCCTAATCTAAATTTCGATTAAGCTTTCGTGTGCAGGGATTCATCTTCTTGGTTCTTTCGGCAAAGTCAGGTTCATGACGGCCGTGTCAGAGACGCTGAGCCTCTGACGACGGTGGCCTGGGTTCGAGTCCTGGCTTTGTTTCTGACGGCCGTGTCGGACACAGATCACACCTGGCGTCTGAAGCCCTGGGCCTGGGAGGTTCAGAAATGGGCCATGTCTGAGACTCCGTGCGGCTGAAAGCGAGCTACCGGGGTTCAGTTCCCGTGTCTGGGTGTCCTACTCAAGAGGTTCGCGATGGCCGTGTCAGAGGCTCAACCAGCAAGTTTAAGATCCAGAATTCAAGGGCAGCTTCTCGGCGTCATTTGAACCTTCAACTAATCGTACGCGCGTTGAACTTCTTTCGCACCGTACGTAGCCAGCCGTCGCTAATCGGAGGTGCAGGGGAAGGACAATGATGAACCCGGTGTGTAAACATCACCGCGAGGGAGACAAAGGCGGCCGGGCCTGGTTGCTGGTGGCCACTCACCCCCTCGTGTGCCACGGTGCCGGCCTTCACAGGTGCTGCTGCTACTCGCTAACAGCACTTGCCCCAAGCGTCTGCTCAGGCTACACGGGGNTGGGGAATCTTTGTCTTTGTGTATCTGTGCATATACAGTTGGGGAGCAGTAGTGTAGCGGGTATCGCTACGCTACGCTCCAAACACAGCACCCGAGTCGATTCCCGCTCACGGCCACACCCAGTACCGATTAATCTGAACCGGTCCCGGTCCCCTAGGTCGACTCGGTCAAATTAGATACCGGTGCGGTGTGCAAACATCGCCACAGGGAGACAAAGGGGCGGGCGCGTGCCGGCCACCCACCCCCCCNCCCACGGTGCCGGGCTTCGGAGGTGCTCGCTACTCGCTAACAGCCACTTGCCCCGACACGTCAAGGCTATAAGGGTATCTTTGTCTTTGTGTGTTTGTGCGCGTAATCTGCGCGTAGACTCAAGGACCTGGCGGTCTGTGGCTCTAGACACCAGGTGGGAGGGTCTCGCCACTCGGTCCACCTGCTCGGATTGATGGTGAAAGTGGTGACGATTGATTGGTCGTGATTGATGGTGATGGTGGTGATGATGATGATGGTGGTGACGGTGATGACTATGATGGTGATGGTTATGATGATGATTGGTGATGATGACTAATGATGGTGGTGATGATGATTGGTGATGATGACTAATGGTGATGGCGATATGATGATGACTATGATGGTGATGGTTGGTNATGATGATGATGGTGGTGATGATGATAATGGTGATGGTGGTGATGATGATGATGATGATGATGACTATGATGATGGTGGTGATGATGATGATGACGGTGATGACTATGATGATGATGATGGTGACGTGATGATGGCTAACGGTGATGGCTATGATGATGATGTATGATTCTNTGATGACAGTGATGATGATGGTGGTGACGATGATGGTGATGGCTATGATGATGACTGCTGATGACAGTGATGACTATGATGGTGATGATGTCTAATGATGACAGTGATGATGATGATTATGATCACAGTGATGACTATGATGATGACAGTGAGGATGATGATGATGACGTGATGACTATGATGATGATTATGGTGACGTTGATGGTAACGGTGATGATGACTATGATGATTATGATGACGGTGATGATGATGGTGGTGACGATGATGGTGATGTCCATGATGATGACGGTGATGGCTATGATGATGACTGTGATGACAGTGATGGCCATGATGATGACGGATGATGACTAATGATGACGGTGATGATGTCATAATGATGACAGTGATGATGATGATGATGACGGTGATGACAGTGATGATCGTTATAATGATTATTACATGATGACTTGGTGATGATTATAATGAGTACTGATGACGGTGATGATATGATGATGACATGATGCTATTATGATGACGTTGATGGTAACTGATGATGACTATGATGATGATTATGATGACGGTGATGACGATGATGGTTATGATGATTATTACAGTGATGACTTGGTGATGATTATAATGAGTATGATGACGGTGATGACTATGATGATGACGGTGATGATGTCTAATGATGACAGTGATGATGATGATGATTATGATGACTATGATGATGATTATTACGTTGATGACGTGATGATGACTATGATGATTATGATGGCGGTGATGACTGATGATGGTTATGATGATCATTACAGTGATGACTGTGATGATTATAATGATTATGATTATAGTGATGTCTATGATGACGGTGACGACGTTTATGGTGCNACGGTGGCTAGGAGATGTTAACTACCTCGCCTGGTATTCAGGAGGTCGTGATTNGATCCGACTCTGACGCCTGCTGCTGTATATTTGGAGTTTGCCGTGTCTCTCTCTCTCCCGTGGTAGCNTGGATTTTTTTCTCCGGGTCCTCCAGTTTTTCCCTCCAAATTTAGAATCGACATCACGCGCTTCGAGCATGCTGCTATAAATGTGGCGACAAGCCACTTCTCGTTGAGCTCTCACTTGTGTGTCCAGGTCGCTTCTGCAAAAGAGCTACACAGCACAGTGGGCCTTACCTGGTATAAAATAGTTTAACTCAGTCTATGGGTCTCTATGGGTCTCCTGGTCTCTCTGGGTCCCTATGCGTCTCTATGGGNCTTATGTGTCTTNATGAATGTCTCTGTGGTCTCTGTNGGTCTCTGTGGGTCTCTATGTGTCTCTATGGGTCTCTATGCTTCTTTATGGGTCTCTGTGGGGCTATATGGATCTCTATGGGTCTCTATGCTTCTCTATGGGTCTCTGTGTATCTCTATGGGTTTATATGTGTATTTATGTGTCTCTGTGGGTCTCTATGGATCTCTATGGGTCTCTCTGTGTCTCTCTGGGTCGCTATGCGTCTCTTTGGGGCTATATGTGTCTTTATGTGTCTCTGTGGGTCTCTATGGATCTCTGTGGGTCTCTATGCTTCTCTATGGGTCTCTGTGTGTCTATATGTGTCTTTGTGTGTCTCTGTGGGTCTCTATGTGTCTCTATGGGTCTCTATGTGTCTCTATGGGTCTCTATGCTTCTTTATGGGTCTCTGTGGGTATATGGGTCTCTGTGTCTCTGTGGGTCTCTGTGGGTCTCTATGGGTCTCTATGGGTCTCTGTGGGTTTCTATGCTTCTCTATGGGTCTCTGTGTGTCTCTATGGGTTTATATGTGTATTTATGTGTCTCTGTGGGTCTCTATGTGCCCTATGAATCTCTATGTGTCTCTATGAATCTCTATGGGTCTCTGTTCTCTATGGGTCTCTATGGGTCTCTATGAATCTCTATGAATCTCTATGGGTCTCTATGGGTCTCTATGTATCTCTATGCTTCTCTATGGATCTCTATGTGTCTCTGAATCTCTATGTGTCTCTATGAATCTCTATGGGTCTCTGTGGGTCTCTATGGGTCTCTATGAATCTGTATGAATCTCTATGGGTCTCTATGGGTCTCTATGGGTCTCTGTGCTTTTCTATGGGTCTCTGTGCATCTTTATGCGTCTATTTGGCTCGCTATGAATGTCCATGGGACGACAAGCCACTCGTTGAGTCTCTGTGATGTCCAGGNCGCTCCGAAAAAGAGCTACAGCTATGGGGGCTTACCTGGTCAAATAAGAAAAATATCTCGTAGTTTTTATTTAAAATAACAAAAAATCTCGTAGTTTTTATTTATTTAAAATAACAAAAAAAATATCTCGTAGTTTTTTATTAAAATAACAAAAAATATCTCGTAGTTTTATTAATTTAAAATAACAAAAAAAATATCTCGTAGTTTTCAAAATTTAAAATAACAAAAAATGTCTCGTAGTTTTATTTATTTAAAATAACAAAAAAAGTTTTTTTGNATTGATGGTAATNCTGATGATTCTCGCAGTCGAAGCCGCTGATACNTCTCAGACGGAGGTGCGGCCACTCAGATGCTCCTCACCAACTACTGTTCCCCAGCAGCCTCGCTCTGAGGAGGGTGGTGGACCCGCCGCCACCGCCACCACCACACGCACTACATTTTNCCCACCAGGTAAGCTCCGCTGAGCGTCATGTAGCACTTTTTGAGAAGCACCGCCATCATCACAAATGATGATTTAACGAAGTGGCTTTCGTCCACGCGGAGAATTTATATCAGTAGCCAATTTTCTAAATGCGCGGTGTCGATTCTAAACCGAGGACGAAAAATCAACGACCTGGAGAACATGGAAACTCCAAAATATACAGCAGCAGCAGCAGGCGTCGTCAGGGCGGGATGGCGACTCTATACCAGGCGAGGTAGTTAACATCTCACCACGCTGCTGCTCGCCGCGCTCTTGCCGCACGCGATTGTTAAGAAACTCTGTCGACGATGAGCAATACTCGCGTGTGACATTTAGTCAAAATTAAACCACGCTTTTTTTTGTCAAATGAACATTATGGCAGGACCCGGGTCCCGAATAAGTCAAAATCGTAATTAACTAATTTATTTTTGGCGACTCCGTCCCACCACACACATAAACGCTCAACCAATCTGGCGTGGATCATACTGTTGTCGTGTTGTCCAAACGCAACAGCGAGGACGAATGCGCAGAAGCAACAAAACTTTGAAACTATGATTCGCACATCGTGTAGAGCTCGTCGAGATTGCCGCGTCGTTCGCCTTCAACAAACATAAACTTACGTCGCAACGCAGTTTGTGCGAGAGCCGGGGGCTTATGGGACCCTGGGGTTCCGCCATGGGTTCAAATGTTTCACAAAATCAAAGCGGCCGCGCTTCGCCACCACGAGTGAATAATTTACGTAAAAATCTCAGGTGCGCGGTTAATCCGCAAATCGGATAAACTGCACGTGGATAATTGAGAGTTGACTGTAGTTATCCATGGAGGCTGGAGGGGCCTCATACCTGACCCCCCTCTGCCCTGCAATCTCGCCTGGACGCCTGGCCTAAAGTTGCCCACTCAAACCAGGCAGAGCGATTAGGCAAGAAGAGGAGCCTGCGTGGCCTGCACCTTGGACAAAGACAGTAGAAATAGGAAGATTACGTTTACATTTAGCTCAGGGAGAGTGTGATATTTACCCTCTCATTATTTACCGTCTCACAATCGTATTAAACATCTCGATGCTGTCACTATACAGGGACTCCTCTACTTACGAACGAGTTAGGTTCCAGAGGTCTGTTCTAAAGTCGATTTGTTCGCAAGTCAAACTTTACTCCTGTCGATTACAAACACGTTGTACGGCATGTACGCTAAACACGGGGAATGGCGTTAAAAGTTATATAATCTCCTGTAGATGTAGATGTCACTGGTTCTTCACGTTCTACAGATGTAGATGCCACTGGTTCTTCACGTTCTACAAATGTAGATGCCACTGGTTCTTCACGTTCTGCAGATGTAGGTGCCACTGGTTCTTCACGTTCTGTAGATGCCACCATTTCTTGACGTTCTGCAGATGTAGATGCACTGGTTCTTCATGTTCTGTAGATGTAGATGCCACCGTTTCTTCACGTTCTGTAGATGTAGATGCCGCTGGTCTTCACGTTTTGCCGATGTAGATGCCACTGGTTCTTCACGTTCTGTAGATGTAGATGCCACTGGTTCTTCATGTTCTGTAGATGCCACTTTATTCACGTTCTGCAGGTGTAGATGCCACTGGTTCTTCACGTTTTGCCGATGTAGATGCCACTGGTTCTTCACGTCCTGCAGATGTAGATGCCACTGGTTCTTCGTGTTCTTCAGATGTAGATGCCACTGGTTCTTCACGTTCTGCAGATGTAGATGCCACTGGTTCTTCACGTTCTGTAGATGTAGATGCCACTGGTTCTTCACGTTTTACAGATGTAGATGCCACTGGTTCTTCATGTTCTGCAGATGTAGATGCCACTGGTTCTTCACGTTCTGCAGATGTAGATGCCACTGGTTCTTCGTGTTCTTCAGATGTAGATGCCACTGGTTCTTCACGTTCTGCAGATGTAGATGCCACTGGTTCTTCACGTTCTGTAGATGTAGATGCCACTGGTTCTTTACGTTCTTCACATGTAGATGCCACTGGTTCTTCACGTTCTGCAGATGTAGATTCCACTGGTTCTTCACGTTCTGCAGATGTAGACGCCACTGGTTCTTCACGTTCTGTAGATGTCACCGTTTCTTCACGTTCTGCAGATGTAGATGCCACTGGTTCTTCACGTTCTACAGATGTAGATGCCACTGGTTTTTCACGTTCTGTAGATGTAGATGCCGCCGTTTCTTTACGTTCTGTAGATGCCACTGGTTCTTCACGTTCTGTAGATGTAGATGCCATCGTTTCTTCACGTTCTGCAGATGTAGATGCCACTGGTTCTTCACGTTCTGTAGATGTAGATGCCGCCGTTTCTTTACGTTCTGCAGATGTAGATGCCACCGTTTCTTCACATTCTGTAGATGTAGATGCCACTGGTTCTTCACGTTCTGTAGATGCCACCATTTCTTCACGTTCTGTAGATGTAGATGCCGCCACTGCCATCTATTGCATGGTGGTTGAACTTACGACTCTCGGTCCGAACGGGCAACTGGACATTCGGACCCGGTTTGTTCCTATCTCTGAAAGTTGGTAAGTTGAACGTTCGTAAGTAGAGGAGTCCCTGGATATAGAAGAAGGGAAAAAAATCCGCCATGTTGAATGCTTGCCTTCACGTTGCCTTGACGACGACCGACCCGTGTGACCTCATCCAGCCAATCGCAGCAGCCCTCTTGCGAGAGCAAACGAGGAACGCGTGTCTCTGAAACGACGTGGTTTTCGATGCGTTTGTCCCCAACGTTCGCCCAACGTTGTTGGACCAACGTTCCACATTTTACTTGGTCGACTCCGGCTGCCTCTTTGTGCCATGTGCACTCACGTCGTCCACTGTGTCTCCATCTGTGCCTTGTCGTCTGGGCGTGTGTGTGTTCGTGTGTGTATGCGCGCATTGTATGTGCACGTGTGTGTGTCTGTGCGTTGATATGTGCGCGTGTGTGTTCGTGTGTGCGTCTAGGCGGGAGCGATAGTGTAGCGGTTAGCGCGCTGCGCTATGAACCCGGCGACCGAGTTCGATTCCCGTTCACGGCCAACACCCAGTGACGATTATCTGAACCGGTCCTGGGCCTCCCCTAGGTCGACTCAGCCTCAAATGAGTACCTGGTGCGGTGTGTAAACATCGCTACAAAGGCGGTCGGGCGTGGTGCTGGCCACCCACCCCTCGTGTACCGTGCGGCCTTCATAGCTGCTAACAGCACTTGCCCCTACAGTCTGTTAAGGCTATATGGGGTCTTTGTCTTGTTTGTGCGTTTATATGTGCGCGTGTGCGTTTGTGGTCTGTGCATTCATATGAGCGTGCGTGTGTGTCTGCGCGTTTATATGTGCGTGTGTGTGTACCTGTGCATGAATGCGTGTGCGCGTGGGTGCATACACACCTTCCTGTGTGTGTCCGTCTATACACCTACACGTGTACGTGCGTGCGTGTGCGTGCGTGCGTGCGTGTGAGCGCCAAACCACACGCGTGCGCGCGTCTGCCGGTACGCGAGTAGCTCCCACACGCACGGGCATGCGCGTGTACGTGCGCGTGTGTGTGCGCGTGTGTGCGTGCGCGTGTGTGCACGCGTCCATTGCAGTGTCGTCGTCGGAAAATGGCGTGAACCGCGTGGAGTCTGTGCCATCTCATGCAGGTCAACCCACCCATGTACTCACCCACTCACCCATGTACTCACCCACCCACCCATGTACCCACCCACCCACCCATGTACTCACCCACCCACCCATGTACTCACCCACCCACCCATGTACTCACCCACTGTACTCACCCACCCACCCATGTACCCACCCACCCACCCATGTACTCACCCACCCACCCATGTACTCACCCACCCACCCATGTACCCACCCACCCACCCATGTACTCACCCACCCACCCATGTACTCACCCACTGTACTCACCCACCACCCATGTACTCACCCACCCACCCATGTACTCACCCACCCACCCATGTACTCACCCACCCACCCATGTACTCACCCACCACCCATGTACCCACCCACCCATGTACCCACCCACCCATGTACTCACCCACCCATGTACTCACCCACCACCATGTACTCACCCACCCACCATGTACTCACCCACTCACCCATGTACTCACCCACCCACCCATGTACTCACCCACCCATGTACTCACCCACCCACCCATGTACTCACCCACCCATGTACTCACCCACCCACCCATGTACTCACCCACCCACCCATGTACTCACCACCACCATTTACTCACCCACCCACCCATGTACTCACCCACCCACCTATGTACCCACCTACCCATGTACTCACCCACCCACCACCCATGTACCACCCGCCACCCATGTACTCACCCACCCACCCATGTACTCACCCACCCACCCATGTACTCACCCACCCACCCATGTACTCACCCACCCACCCATGTACCCACCCACACATTTACTCACCAACCCACCCATGTACTCACCCACCCACCCATGTACTCACCCACCCACCCACCCATGTACTCACCCACCCACCCATGTACTCACCCACCCATGTACTGACCCACCCACACATTTACTCACCCACTCACCATGTACTCACCTACCCACCCATTTACTCACCCACCCACCATGTACTCACCCACCCACACCCTGTCCACTCATTCGTACCTCACTCACCCACCACCACATAGACCACTCACTCACCCACTCACCCACCCATCACGACATCAACTCACGCTCTTTTTATTGCTGCTGTTGATGATGCTGATGATGTTGTTGTTGATGATGATGCTGATGTTGATTATGCTGATGTTGATGCTGATGATGTTGATGATGTTGTTGATGTTGTTGTTGATGATGATGTTGCTGGTGCTGATGTTGATGATGTTGTTGATGTTGTTGTCGCTGCTGCTGCTGCTGCTGATGTTGATGATGTCTTTCTCACTGCTCTGTGTTGGTGTGTTGGTGATGATGGTGCTCATAATGGTGGTGCACTGCTGCCGCTGGTGCTTCTCCTGCTGCTACTGCTGCTGCTACTACTACTGCTGCTCCTGCTGCTGCTACTGCTGCTACTGCTGCTGCTGCTACTACTGCTACTACTGCTGCTGCTACTACTGCTACTGCTGCTACTGCTGCTGCTGCTATGCTGCTGCTACTGCTGCTGCTGCTGCTGCTGCTGCTCCTGCTGCTGCTGCTACTACTGCTACTGCTGCTACTGCTGCTGCTACTGCTACTGCTGCTACTGCTGCTGCTGCTGCTGCTGCTGCTACTGCTGCTGCTGCTACTGCTGCTGCTACTGCTGCTGCTGCTGCTGCTGCTGCTGCTGCTACTGCTGCTGCTACTGCTGCTACTGCTGCTGCTACTGCTGCTGCTGCTACTGCTGCTACTGCTGCTGCTACTGCTGCTGCTGCTACTGCTGCTACTGCTGCTGCTACTGCTACTGCTACTGCTGCTGCTACTGCTGCTGCCTGCTTGCTGCTGCTGCTGCTGCTACTGCTGCTACTGCTACTGCTGCTACTGCTGCTTCTGCTGCTGCTGCTGCTTCTCCTGCTGCTACTGCTACTGCTGCTACTGCTGCTACTGCTTCTCCTGCTACTGCTTCTCCTGCTGCTACTGCAACTGCTGCGACGCAGACTACACGTCGGAGAGCGACAGCTTCAACCCGGGGCTGTGGGAGGAGCAGAGGCAGAGGAGGACGACCGTCGTGTTTGACTGTCAGGACGGGCCAGAGGGCGACTCGCACCACGAGAAGGTGGCACGCTCGCTCACTCACTCACTCACTGGTCGTGTTTGACTGTCAGGACGGGCCAGAGGGCGACTCGCATCACGAGAAGGTGGCACGCTCGCTCACTCACTCTCTCAGTCGCAGTCACTCACTCGCTCTCTCAGTCGCTCACTCACTCGCTCACTCACTCTCTCTGTCGCTCGCTCACTCGCTCGCACAGTCACTCGCTCACTCCCTCGCTCGCTCACTCACTCAATCGCACAGTCACTCGCTCGCTCACTCACTCACCCACTCACTCGCACAGTTACTCGCTCACTCGCTCACTCGCTCACTCCCTGGCTCGCTCACTCGCACAGTCACTCGCTCAATCGCTCGCTCGCTCACTCACTGGTCGTGTTCAATTGTCAAGGCGACTCGCACCACGAGAAGATGGCTCGCTCGCTCGCTCGCTCACTCGCTCGTCCACCGTGAACCTCCCACCCCTGCCCCTCCTCACCCCACCTCCCGCCGTGGCCCACCTCCACCCCCCCCAACACCCCCCCAACACCCCCCCCCCACCCTCCCCACCAGCTGGAAAGCGCCAACATCAAGCGCTACCCAACGCCCTTCCCGGACGACGTCCGCTCGGGGGTGGCGGCGGCAGCGGCGGCGGCCCCGGCGGGCGCCCCCACGCGTCCACGCCGCTGCGGGGACCCCCGTCACACCACCAGCAGCACCACGGGGGGACCAGGAGGAGGAGGACGAGGAGGAGGAGGAGGAGAAGGGCCGCCGCCCCCAAGATGGGGCAGGCGGCCGCCGTGGGACGGCTCGCCGGGGCGCTGGCCAGGCCTCGGCCTGAGCACCCCACGCCGCCGCCGCCGCCGCCGCCGCCCTCAAGCCGCGCGGCGGCGGTCGGAGCCACGGACGGCGCCGGGCACAGCGCGCCGGACGGTAACGGTGGGGGGGGGGGGGATGGGGGGCCGTGGGGGAGGAAGCGATGGGGGGGGCAGGGAATGGGACTGGCGGGGGGCGGTAATCGATGCCTGTGTGTGTGTGTCTGTGTGGAGGGATTCCACGTAACTTTGAGATCCTTCAACAAGCTCCGTGATAAGAAGGCTCAGCTAATCGAGTCTCTCACCTTTCTGAAGAGATGCCGCGACTCTAAGCTTAAATATACGCTCCAAGCTTGGTGGTGTATCATTCAGACGTTGTCTTTCTGACAGACCGGTTCTTCACCTGATTTCATTACTTCCCTTCTACGTGACTTTACCGAAAGAACCAAGAAGATGAATCCCTGCAGTCACGAAAGCTTTACATCGAAATTTGAAGCTGGGATGTTCGTAGTAGCTCTGCGACGTTCGCTTCTGCGGGCCGTTCCCACGTGGTCACCACGCCGCTCTGCGCGACATCCGAACGGATGCTGGGGTTTCGATTTAAAGCTTTCGTGACTGCAGGGATTCATCTTCTTGGTTCGTTCGGTAAAGTCACGTAGAAGGGAAATAATAAAATAATAAAAAAACATAATAAATACAATTCTCACGACTTTCGGCCACAACACAAGCAGCCGTCCTCAGGTGAAAACAGGCTGTCGGAAAGACAGCGTCTGAATATGCTAAATTCCTCTTGATATGCAAATTCCTTCGTCAAGGCGCCCTTCCCCTCAACCCAGCTTAAATATACGCTGCCAAGCTTGGCGGTGCTCATTCAGACGCTGTCTTTCCGACAGACTGTTCTTCACCCGAGGACGGCTGCTTGCGTTGTGGCCGAAACGTCGTGAGAATTTTATTATGTTTTATTTTATTATTTTATTGTTTCCCTTCTACGTGACTTTACCGAAAGAACCAAGAAGATGGATGCTGGGGTCACGTGACGCTACGCCGGCCCCTCGCCGCCGGGGGGGNAGGGGGGGGGAGATAGAAAAATATTTAATTTGCTTTTATTTTGAGCCCCGGTACACGTGGGAGGTGGGTGTGGGGGACACATGAACTCCACGGACACTCCTGGCTTGTAGACAGAAGAGAGAGTTTGGGCTCGAATGAGCGGGGAGCATGCGCCTTCATATGGGGAGGGGAAGGTCAGGAAGGAAGAGCTCAAGTGAAGGGCGAAGGGAGAAGGAGGGGGGGTGGGGTGGGGAGGTAAATATTTAAAACATTTTATTTAACACGGAAGAAAGGTGCATTCGCCACGCGACCTCCTCTCGATTGCGCACGATTTCGTCGCTTACCGAAAACGCTTCGGGGCCACCAACAAATCCTGCACGTCACCTGCCACCCCCTCCCCCACCACCGCTCGCAGCCTCTCCCCGCAAGACCCGAGCGCCATCGTCGCCACCGTCTCCGCGGCGACCGGCACCGGCGGCGGCAACAGCTCGTCGTCGCCGCAGGTGGACATCCCCATGACGCACCTGTCGGCGTCGGCGCGCTCCTGCGGCCCGACCACCCCCGCTGGGGCGGCTCTCCCAGGGCGCCGCCGCCTGCTCCACCTCCCGCTCGGCGGTGCCGGTGGCGGTGGTGCCGGATCCCTGGCCGCGGCGACGGCGTCGCTGGCGCAGGACGGAGCGCTCGCTTGCCAGCCCGGAGCCGGAGGGGACGGAGGAACGCGCGGAACGGTGGGCTCCGGGGGGAGCGCGGGGGGGGGAGCGGGCGGTCACGGCCGACCGGGTTCGATGTTCGGCGGGGCGGCTGCGGCGCAAGTCAAATCGGCGGTTGTGTTCTCGCGTTGACTTGGCGGCAGAAATGAATGTTCTGGGGCGAGCTACGGAGCGTATTCGAGCAGTGGCCTTTCCCCGGGATACGAACGACCGTACTTTCGAACGTTCCCCACTCACGAACAAACCACCGTAGAGATGTCTGACTTACGAACATTCCACAATTATCAACGAACCACCGCTATGTGTTCGACTTATGAACATTCCCCATACATGAAAGAACCGCCGCTAGGTGCCACAACTTACGAACATTCCGCACTTACAAACGAACCGCCACGAGATGTCCACACTCGCGAACATTCCACACTTACGAACATTCCACACTTACGAACATTCCACACTTACGAACATTCCACACTTACGAACATTCCACACTTAAGAACATTCCACACTTACGAACGAACCACCGCTATGTGTCCGACTTACGAACATTCCACACTTACGAACGAACCGCCGTGAGGTGTCCGACTTACGAACCTTCTCCACTTATGAACGAACCGCTATGAGCTGTCCGCACTTACGAACATTCCACACTTACAAACAAACCACCGTAGAGATGTCTGCACTTACGAATATTCCCCACTTACGAATAGACCGCAGCAACGTGTCCGACTTACGAACATTCCGCACTTATGAACGAACCACCGCTAGGTGTCCGACTTACGAGCATTCTGCACTTACGAACGAACCCCCATGAGACGTCCACACTTACGAACATTCCACACTTACGAACACTCCACACTTTCGAACGAACCCCCGCTAGGTGTCCGACTTACGAACATCCCGCACTTACGAACGAACCGCCGTGAAGTGTCCGACTTATGAACCGTCTCCACTTATGAACGAACCGCTGTGAGCTGTCCGCACTTACGAACATTCCCCGCTCATAAACAAACCACCATAGAGATGTCTGCACTTACGAATATTCCCCACTTACGAACAGACCACGGCGACGTGTCCGACTTACGAACATTCCGCACTTACGAACGAACTACCGCTAGGTGTCCAACTTACGAACATTCTACACTTATGAACGAACCGCCGCTAGGTGTCTGACTTACGAGCATTCCGCACTTACGAACGAACCACCGTTATGTGTTCGACTTACCAACATTCCGCACTTACGAACGAACCCCCGCGAGACGTCCGCATTTGCGAACGTACCTGGCATCGGTTGAAGGGGGCGCCAGGACGCGACGCCGTACGAAGGTCATCCATCTCACCGGGAAAGTAAAACCCGCTATGGTCTGCGCTCCTTTAACGGACGAGGAGGAGGAGGAGCGGGGGAAGAGGAGGAGGACACCAACTCTCTCGCTTTGCTGAGGCCCTCTCATCGTTGCTTAGCAGACCTCGAAATTGGCATCTCGAGCTCGTGAGCCTCGTTGCTGCTCCTGCCGCTGCCATCATCACCCCTCGCAAGGATCGGGCAGAATTCAGGAGCTAAGCTTGCAGTGTCGAGTTCCTGCTAAGCCACGAAGGGCGAAAAGATCGTTCACTGATGGTCAAGTGCCGGGCAAGAGAGCTTTTGCTGTACTGTTGTTGTAGTTGTTGTTGTTGTGAGCGCAACAGCGGAGGGATATTTATGCCGGCAAATTGCGTTGTCACCAAAGTCACCACGGCTCTCTGACCCCTCCCCCCTCCCCCCCCCCCCCCCCCCCCACTGGCTGCTCAGGACTCGCCGAGCGACGGCTTCCTGCTGCTCCACGGGAAGGGCGCCGAGGGGCGTCTGCTGGAGGGCAGGAAGTCCCCGCTCCCCCGCCGGGGTTCAGCAACTCCGACAGCCAGAAAGGTGCTCGCCCACCAGCCTCTCCCACACCATGTCCCAACCCCCCCCCCCCCCCNACCACCGGGTAGAAAGGCTCACAGAAGCCGGACGTCCCCCACGCGGCTCATGGGGAGGCCCCGCGGAAGAGGGACGCCCCCCCCCCTCCCGATAGGCTCCTCGCTTTGTAGTCGTCCCCGCGGGCCAACCTGTCGTAGCGGCCATGGCCTCGGGAAAGTAAAATAAAAATAGAAATACCGTTTTAAATGCCGGACGGGGTTTGACGGCGCCGTGGGCGACGACGAGGGCTCGAGACGGAGTGGCAGCCAGAGGGAGATTGATTGGAGCGACGAATTGCGGCGTGGTGGGACCGCAAGGGATGGTCAGCGGCGACGCGCGTGGGGGGTTGGGGGTTGGGGAGGGAGGCTTTGATCAGCAGTGATGGAGAGAGAGCGAGAGAGCGGGGGAGAGGTGCGGGGAGGGGGGCGACGGGGAACCACAGACCGAGCGAGCGGGATGCAGCGGGTGCCAACAATTGCCTGAGCTCTGCGGTCCTCTCTACGTTAAGATGTCGGCAGCCAACAATCGCCCGAGTAAGTTGCAGCAGGGTGGTGGGTGTCCTCCCCCCCCCCCCCCGTCCCGTTCACCGACGAATCTCGTGAACGCGAGCGAGCGGTCCGGTGGCGATGTCGTTGTTATTAGAGAGGCGTAGCGGCGGCGCCGTTACTCGCCGCCCCCTCCACGCGTGGCCTTGTGGGAGCCTGGGTACCGGTAAACTCAGTTTAGTTCAGTTGATCTTCCGATTCAGTTCCGATGACGTACGCGTGTACGTCATCGAATGGGAATGAGTTCAGATGTCAGGTAGTCGGTCAGTGTATGACGATGGTGACAACAACGGCGATGATGACAATGATGATGATGACAATGATGACGAAGACGACGATGATGACGACAATGACGACGATGATGACGATGGTGACAATGACGACGATGATGATGACAATGATGATGATGACGATGACGACGACCATGATGACGACAACGACGATGATGATCACGATGAAGACGACGATAACGACAATGACGATGATAATGATAACAACGAACACTACAACGACGATAACGACGACGACGATAACGACGACGACAACGACGATGACTACCACGGTGACTACGACGACGACGACGAGGCCGTGAGCTCGTCTCCACCTCGTCCCTCAGGCTCGGGGAACGAGTCCCCTGCCGCGCCACTGGAAAGCCGGCGGGCGTCTTCCGGCAGGACGCCGTCGCCGCCCTGCGCTCCCGCGCCACCGACGGCTTTTCCGGCTCAGATTCCGGCTCCCGAGATTCTCAGTCGCCGCCGGATCAGCCGGGAAGCGGCGCCGCCCGCCCCGGGACGACGTCCGATGTCGCCACGGCCACCACCGCCGCGGCGACGCCGGCGGCGGTGGCCGCGGCGAGAGCCGCGGACGACGCGGCCAGCTCCGCCAGCTCTGTGTCGCCGCCGGCGGCGGCCGCGGAGCAGATGGCGAGCCGGGACAGCTCGCTCAGCTCCGAGTCGTCCGTGCAGCAGCAGCAGACGCAGACGCAGCAGACGCAGCAGCAGCAGCACAGGCAGTTGCAGAGGCGGCACCAGCAGAAGCAGGAGACGCAGAGCTCCCTGAGTTCAGTGTCGCCGACGATGGCGCACGGCGGCAGCGCCCTCGGCAGCACGGAGAGCAGCGACTCGGACGCCGGCGAGGCCGCGGCGGCGCGGGCGGCCGCGGCGCGGGCGGCCGGCGCGCCAACGACGGGTGAGACGGAGCCGGGTGGGGGCTGTGGGGGGGGCTGTGGGGGGGGGCTGTGGGGGGGGGCGCTGTGGGGTTGCGCTGGAAGTGGGGGGTCTCGATTGTCGCGTGGATTTTTCGCAAAAATTTACGATTATTGTTTGTGTTCATCTTCTTGGTTCTTTCGGTAAAGTCACGTAGAAGGGAGATAATAAAATAATAAAAATAAAACATCATAAAATAATAATTAAAATAATACGAAATTATTTGATTGTTTGTCTCTCCGGGTATACGTGGCGACGATGAGCTCAGTGGGGCCTGACCTGCATTTCTCGTTTCATCTCTGGGTGTTTATGCTCTATGTCTTATGTCCTATTGTTCTGTGTGTATGAGTCTCTACTCTATGTGTCTCTGGTCTATATGTGTCTCATGGTCTCTATGCTTATCTCGTGTGTCTATAGTGCTCTGTCTTTGTGTTCTATGGCTCTATGTGTCTCTGGTCCTATACCTATAGTCTCTGGGCTCTATGTGTCTCTGTCTCTGGTGTCTATCATTCTACTTCAAGGCTGCTGCTTACATTATGATAATCCCAGTCGTTACTTTTTGCGTGCATTTTGAAAGATTGTGTAGTAGTAATTGCAAACAAAATCCGTGTCTAAATCTGTGAGATGTCATTCCTGTTGCAAGGGTACAAACTAAGTACTGTATTGTTACACGGGGAAAGAAGATGTCTCTGAGTGTAAATGATTAACACGAGAACGAATTCCTCCGCTGTTGCCGTCTTTAAGCTGTGGGCCCCATGGTATCGTTTTCTCCGAGACCAATGGAAACTTGGCTCTATCAAAGGTTGTCTCAGATATACACCAGACAACTTCAACCGAGAAGATGTCATTAGCATCATTGGAGATGTTTCTTTTTGTTTATAGTTTGCCTTCATATCTTTTCGTTCTTACACCCATGATTCCTTGGAAATAGGTGTCAGTTTTTGTACCAGTTGAAAGGGTAAATCCCTATTACTATATTTTGCCACTGGTCATAGTGTAAATGCTTACCCCGAGCTCTCAATACTCTGATAGTGCGCTGTCTTTGAGTTGTACACCTTTTGGCATCATCTGATCCAACACCAATGGAGACTAGCCTCTAAGAAAAGCTGTCTCGGGTGTGGACCAATCAACTTCAAGGACAGTGCATATCATTATCATCATCAGAGTTGTTTCTTTTTGTTTGCATTTTGACTGCTTGTGTTGTGGCTATTGCAAACATGATGCCTTGTATAAAGGTGTCAGTTTTTGTACCAGTTGAAAGGGTAAAAATCTATTACTATATTTTGCCACTGGTAAAGGAGGTCTCATAGTGTAAATGCTTAACCCGAGCTCTCATACTCTGATAGGGCGCTGTCTTTGAGTTGTACACCTTTTGGCGTCATCTGGTCCAACACCATGGAGACTTGGCTCTAAGAAAAGCTGTATCGGGTGTGGACCAATCAACTTCAAGGAAAGTGCATATCATTATTATCATCAGAGTTTATTTTTGTTTGCGTTTTGACTTCCTCCCCACCCACCCTCTCTATTCCTGGCTCCACCCCCTCCCTCATCTATATAAACCCCTGGTACTAGCAGCTACTTTGCCCACTTCAGCAACGGTTTTTTGCTGTGGTTGTCCCATCCGATGACGGACGCTTGCGTACGAAACCTCGTGATCTATTTTATTTTAATTATTTTACCTACGTGACTTTACCGACAGAACCAAAGAGTATGGTTACAGTACGTAGCTCGGTAGGCCTCGCCTGGTCAAATCAAATAGTTTAGTCTGTGGGTCTTTATTTGTCTCTATGGGTCTCTTAATATCTCTGTGCATTTGGAGTATTTGGCTGCTATCATTTGTGGTCAGGTCGTTTCTGGTAAAATTATTGGTAAAATACATCTAGTTTAGTCTGTGGGTCTCCATGGGTCTCTTTATATCTCGATGAGTCTCTATGATCTATGGGTCTCTTTATATCTCGATGGGTCTCTATGATCTATGGGTCTCTTTATATCTCGATTGCTCTCTATGATCTATGGGTCTCTATGTAACTCGATGGGTCTCTTTAGATATCTTTATGGGTCTCTATGGGTCTCTCTATGCACCTCTGTGCATTTATTTGGCTGCTGCTATACATTTCCACGTGACCATGATAAGCCACTGTTCGGAAGCGACCTGTTTGGTTCGTTGCCTTCCCCTCCCTCCACCTCCGACTAGCACGGTTGACTACGTGCGGTGCGAAAGAATTTAATCGCGCGCGCGCGTGTGAGTGTGCCGTCGCGTTCGAAAGCTCACTTACACGTGCAGTACCCTGTTCGTGACCACGTGCTTCGCCAGGGCCTCGCTGGGGTCAGACTGGTCCGAGGAGGACAACGAGGAGGAGGAGGAGGAGGAAGAAGAGGAGGAGGAGGAGGAAGAGGAGGAAGAGGAGGAGGAAGACGACCTAGCCCCGTCCCAACCGGCTCCCGGCATGGGCATCGGCCACCACCACGACGACGACGACGACGAGGAGGAGGAGGAGGGCGACAGCAAGTCCCCCGAGGCGAGCGAGCTGGGCACCAGCCCCGAGTACGAGCAGATCCACTCGGCCGAGACGATCGAGGCCATCTTCAACGACCGCGGCATCTACGCGCTGGAAACGACCGACTTCACCACGCCCGTGCCGCCCAACGCCGGCGCCGGCGCGAGGCCCGGGACGGCGGCGGTGGCCGCCGGCGGCGGCGCGGGTCTCTCGGGGCGGCGGCGGCGGCCGCAGCGATGGCCGCGGCGGCCGCGGGGAATAAATCGTTGATGGGCGCGGCGGCGGCGGCGGTGGCCGGATGCGGCCCGACGACGAACAGGGCCGCCGTGGCGACCAGGGACGCGGTCGCCGCGACGATCGAGCGGGCGGCGGAGCGGCTGAGCCACAGCAACAGCGAGAGCGGCGGCAGCGGCGGCGGGAGCGGCGGCGATTCTGACGGCTGTGGCGACGAGGCCCGGCCGGCGGCGAGCGGAAGAAGTCGTCGAGCCTGTGGGACGCGCGTCCCGAGCGGCTCGCGCCGTCGAGCGGCGCGGCCAGCGCCGCCGGCAGCCTCCGGCACCGCCCGGCGGGGGCGTCGGCGTTCGACGCGTACGGCGACGGCGCCGGTGCCGGCGCGGCGCGGCGATGGCCGTCGTGCCGGAGCCTGCCGGCTACGCGCCGGCGGCGTTCCCGCCCGCTTCTCGGTTTCGTCGCCGCCGCTCGTCCCCCGACGCCCGTGCCAAATTACAGCGCCGCCCAGCAGCACCGGCAGATGGCGACGATGTCGACGGCGGCGGCGGCGTCGGCGGCCTCGCTGCTGTCCGGGAGCCGGGCCTCGGCCTTCGCTCAGGCCCTCCCAAGGCCCGCTGGGCAGCTCGGTGAGCGTCTCCACGTTCCCGCAGAGCGACGCCGAGGTGGCCACCGCGGGGCCCGGCGCGGTGGCTCAGCGCACCGTGTCGGCGGCGCCGGGCGGTGTCGGCGGCGGAGGAGGAGGGGCATACGGCTTCGCGACGGCGCTCTGGCCCGGCGACGGGGAGAGCGGCGTAAAGCCGGGGGGCTGTTCCACGGCACGGGAGGCGACGGCGTCGCGGGCAAGGTGGGGCCGCGCTTGATGCTGCTGGACGCATGCGCGGCGGCGGCAACGGCGGTAACGGCAACGGCGGCGGTAACGGCGGTAACGGCAATGGCGGCGGTAACGGCAACGGAGGGGGCGGCGGTGGCGGCGGGCGTAACGGCCAGCGCAGCCTCCACCACAATCTCCAGCAGCACCTCCACCACCACCTCCTCCACCACCACCAGCAGCGCGGTGGCGGCGGCGGCGGCAGCGACGACGAGGAGCGCTCGCCGCTGCTGATGAGTCGCAGCTCGGAGGAGCTGTCCCCGAGCGGCAGCACCGGGCGCCGGCGGCCGCGCCGGCGCCGCCGTGGCCGGCGGAGCGGGCCCCCGACGCGGCCCTCGGGGCCCGGCCGCCCCTCGGCAAATCGTTCAGCTTCACCGAGGTGGACTCGGGCACCCTCCTCCTGCGGGCTTACGGCATCGAGACGGACTGCACCAGCTTCGGGCCCAGCTCGCAGTCCCAGCAGCAGCAGTCCCAGCGGCAACAGCAGCAGCTGCCGTCGTCGTCGTTGTCGTCGTCCCTCCTCCAGCACCACCAGCAGCAGCAGCAGCAGCAGCATCCGCGGCACGGCCTCGCCGCGCACCACTTGTCGGTGGTGGTGGCGGCATCGCGCAGGGCTCGGGCGGCGAGCACGTGGCATGACACGAAGCCTCTCGGTGCCGCTGCTCGACGAGGAGGACGAGCTGGAGGAGGCGGCGGCGCAGGCGGCGCAGGCGGCGCCGGCGGCGAACGACGGCGGCGGCGGCGACGGTCGCGTCGCGGCGGCACGGCGCCACCGGGAGCTGCCCCCCTGCTCGCCGTTGCTCCGGCGCAGGGGTCAGGAGGTGAGCTACTACCGCGGCTACGAGGACCTCGGCTCCGACTGGCTGGAGGAGCTGCCGTCCATCTCGCCCAAGGCGCGCGCCGTCAAGACCTCCTCGCTGTGGGCGCCGGCCCAGGGGTCGGGCCCCACGCCGCTGCCGGCTCCGGCGCCGCTGCCGCAGCCGCCGCGGCCGCCGTTGGCCGCCGCCGCCGCGTCGGCGTCGTCGTCGTCGTCTCTCTCGGCCAATCAGAAGCCTGCTTCGTCACCGAACCGCTTCACCGGCAGGAGGGCTGGGACTCCGCTGGCGACCAATCAGGCGGCGGCCGCGGCCACGCCCGCGGTGGCGGCGACGGCCAATCACGGGGCTGCCGGCGGCGGCTCCGCCGGCGGTGGCTCATCGACGATGACGGCGGCGCAGAGGAGGGCGGCGATGGAGAGGATAACTCGCTGCCGGTGCCGCCGGCGCGCTCCGACAGCTACGGCAGGATCGGGCGTTTGCGGCGGGCGGACAGCACGTCGGGGCCCGATCCGGTAGAGATGGCGCAGCAGCAGCAGCAGCAACACAGCGGTCACCAGCCTCTATCGGCACAACTCCGCTGTCCCCGCGGCAAGAGGTGGAGTACGTGAACATCAAGAAGACGGAATCGGCGGCGCAGCATCAGCACCTTCAGCAGCAGCATTTTAGTTTCAGCCAAGCGGAACTGGCGAGTGCCCTGTCCCAGCAGCAGCAACAGCAGCAGCAGCAGCAGCAGCACAGGTTTGCGGCCGAGACGCAGTCTTACGCCAACAAATATGCGGGCGCGCAAGCAATGATGGCACACTACCAACAGCAGCAGCAGCTCCAGCAGCAACAGCAGCAGCAGCAACAGCAGCCGATCCGAGGCCGCCTGGAGAGGCAAAGCAGCCTGTTTGGCGGCGGAGGGAACTACAGCCCGCTGTCGCCCGCGCCCCCAAGACGCCCGTGTCACCGCCGGCGAGCGAGAGCGACCACGAGTACGTGAACTTCTCGAGCGCGGGCGGTACGCCGGTGGACACCGCCTCCGGCTGGTCTGGGGCGAGCGCCGGGTGGACGGTGTCCGGGAGGGGGCAGCAGCAGCAACAGCAGCAGCAGCAGGGCACGGGCGCGCGCCCGCGAGGACAGTTGCACAGCATGCGCAGCTACAGCGTCGACGAGAGTTTCGCTCCGATATCGAGGCCCTTCCTCTTACATCACCAGCAGCAGCAGCAGCAGCAACAGCAGCAACAACAGCAGCAGCAACAGCACGCGGGCTATCCGCAAGTGTTACCTCCACACCACCCGCACCACCCGCACCACCACCAGCAGCAGCAGCACAACCTGCAGCACCAGCAGCACCAGCAGTATCTGCAGCAGCTGCAGCAGCAACAGCAACAACAGCAGCAGCAGCAACACAGCCGGGCGTTCGGGCCGGGCCTGGAGCACGCGCGCTCCGAGCGGGACCTCGTGCAGATGGGCGCCCGCGGCCTGGGGGCAGCGGAGCCGCCTGGAGCAGCCAGAGGGAGTCACGCGAGCGCCTCGTGATGAGGCGGAGCGACTACGGCGTGCTCGCCAAGGTGGGGGCTTGTGGTGGTGGTGGTGGTTGTGGTGGTGATGGTGTTGGTCCAGCTAAAACGCAGCAAGTTGGCACAGTAGGGGGGGGGTGGGGTATAGCTGGTGGTGTGCGTCTACTGGTCATCTCAAGTCAGTTTCACTGAGATGACCGGTAGATGCACCTAGCCTTGCACAGTAGGGTTACAGCTGGTGGTGTGCATCTACCCGGTCATCTCAAGTCAGCCAACCCATGGCACCTGCTGGGTCTGTCCCGGACCTCCTGTCAGCGAGCCTTCGACACTTCACGTGGCCTCAAAGTGCACCTGGCCTGGCACAGACGCCGTGGCCAGTTAGTGGCGAATGGCGAGTATTGGTTATTGGTCCAGCAAAAACAACCTCCTACCTCCTCAGTGGTGCCGGACGGTAATGCTGTGGTGGATGGGCAATGCCATGGGCACGAAGGCCAATTCCAATCGGCTGCACACCTCCTGGCTCTCGTCGCCACCACAGCGGCCAACGGGGGCTCTGGGCGGATGCGAGGGGCTGGTGACCCCTCCACCTTCAATTCATTACCACGGAAATTGGTGTAAAATATTGAACTAAGCTTGTGCGGGAGCCCCGGGGTGACAGGCGTCTATGACGTCTTCTGGCCAAACCCCCTTTGGCGGAGCCAGAAGACTGAACCCGTACCCTCGTGGTTCCTCCAGAAACGGTAATAAAACCTCTACGAGTGGCCACGTGGAATGTCCCAACGCTCACTGCGGAGGAGAGGCTGCCTCTGCTTGTCGGGAACTAGACCTGTACTGCTGGATCTCTGTGGTGTTCAGGAAATCCAGTCACCGTCAGGGTGGACAGTCCTCTACCCGAGGCAGGCGACTGCCAAACAACAGGGAGTGGCTCTTCTTCTGAACAAAATAATGAAGGGGGCGTGGTGAGGTGTGGGAAGCTGTAAGCTCCAGGCTACTGGAGCTTACAGCTTACACCCCCACCGAAGATGAACATTAGTGGAGCGATACAGGCATGGCCGATGAGTCAGATGCCTTCTATGACCTCCTGTTGTTACAGGTGCTAGCTACGTGGCCCCTCAGGATAAAGTCATCCTGTTGGGCCACTATGTATGCTGATGATCTGGTGATTGCTGCTCACTCAGAGAAGTAGTTGGAGGCGCTGCTGCTTGACCTGGAGCGTGCTACTAAGTGGTGGGGCCTTACCATGTGCCCCTCCAAAACTAAGCACCTGCCTGGGTATTTTGTGGCATCAAACACTCCACCCCTCAACTCCCCATTGCCGTGGCATTTGTCGTGTGCCAGAGTGCCGGCCTTCATAGGCGCTCGCTAGCAGCACTTGCCCCTACAGTCTGTTAAATACAGGGGGGATCTTTGTCTTCGTGTATCTGTGCCTATGTTTGAGGTGGGGAGCGGTAGTGTAGCCGTTAGCGCGCTGCGATACGAACCTGACGGCCCGAGTTGGATTCCCGCTCACGGCCAACAACACCGCGACGATTATCTGAACCGGTTCTGGGCCTCCCTAGGTTAACTCAGCCTCAAATGAGTACCTGGAGTGCAGTTGGGCAAACATCGCCTACTCGGAACAAAGGCGACCGGATGTTGACGCTGGCCACCCCTTCGTGCGCCTTCATAGGCACTGCCACTCGCTCGCTAACTGCACTTGCCCCGACAGTATGTTGAGGCTACACGGGCGATCTTTGTCTCTCTAGTGTGTGTTGTGCCGCGATGCACGTGCCCCGCTTTCTCCCATTACTTGCAATTTCGGGCAGATATGAACCCTGGCACGCTCCGAGTGTGGGATGTGCATCGGCGCGCACGCACGCGGCGTGTAAACATCGCCACTGGGGAGACAAAGGCGGCCGCGCGTGGTTCTGACAACACCGCACCCCCCCCCCCTCGTTGCGCCGCAGTGTCCGGCTCTTCACAGCGCACTTGCCCCGACACTCTGTTGGGGGTCACACCGGGGTGGGTGGGGATCTTTGCGTGTTTGCGTGCGCCGCCAGCACCCGTCGCAGCTGAGCGTGGCGAGCAACCCGTCCTTCGAGCCGGACCTGGGCCTCACCTCTCCGCGCGGCGCCGGTGGGGTCCCGTGCCCCCACGCCGTCCGTGCCTCCTTCGCCGGCTCCCCATCGGGACTCGCCGCCCGGCTCCCAGCGACGCAGCAGCAGCAGCATCAGCAGCAGCAGCAGCAGCATCATCAGGCAGCGACGTCAAACGTACGACGTCATGTCTTGCAACTCAATTTTTAAATCCTTTATATTAAGTGCACTTGCTTGCTTGCGCGCTTACGACCGTGCAAATGTTTCGGTCGTTTTTTACCCACTTCCCGTGATCCAATCGAGCCGACATTTTGCACACAGACTCGTTGTGCGTGACAATTAATTTCGTGAAAAAAAAATTCCCAAATTTTACTGTTTAGGGATTTTTTTAAAAATATTTAATTACCAATTGCTTATGGTGGCAGACAATCATCTGACCCATAGGTGGCAGCCATCTCAAGCCAGAGGACGAGAGGACTCTAGCCGCCACGCATATAAAGGATTTATAGTGAAAAACTTTGTTTTTACGGGTTAATTTTCTACTCACTTCCTAATGTGGTACCGACTGCAAACTTCGTATACTCATGTCATACTGATGACAACACTATATTCTATCATTAAACAAATATATATTTCTTAACATTCTTTTTTACAGTTATGTTTCGGCTTGGGTCTAATTGTCCACGCTCAACTGACGTTGGCTGCAAATCACTTCCTGGAGTCGTGGCGTTCTGCCATTACGAGTACATTTATAAAAGCGTGTTTTTAAAAAGTTTTTTTATATTACTTATTAAATGGAGGCCACGGACTGCGCCACGGAGCTTCTAGCGGTAAACAAGGCACCGTATTTACCGGGTAATACTTCGCGCTACCTTGACCCTACCGGGTAATTCTTCCGAGCTACCTTTACCCTGCCTTACCCTTGGCATGTCGACACCTTTACCTTTACCCTTTTACCCGGTAAAAGGGTAAATTGCCTAACCTTGCCGAGGCCTATTCGTACGCACGTACATATGCACGTTGAATTCTTTCGCACCGCACGTAGCCAACCGTGCTTATCGGTGGTGCGGGGGAAGGACAACCAAACAGGAGGTCGTGAGTTCGATCCCGACCCTGACGCCCGCTGCTGTATATCTGGAGTTTGCGTGTCTCTCTCATCATCACGGTGGCTAGGAGATGTTAACTACCTCGCCTGGTATACAGGAGGTCGTGGTTCGATCCCGACCCTGACGCCTGCTGTATATTTGGAGTTTACGTCTCTCTCTCTCATCGGTGGCTTGGAGATGTTAACTACTCGCCTGGTANACAGGAGGTCGTGGGTTCCTCCCACCGCGCCGCTGTATATTTGGTTTGCGTGTCTCTCTCATCATCACGGTGGCTTGGAGATGTTAACTCCCTCGCCTAGTATACAGGAGGTCGTAGTTCAATCCCNACCCTACGCCTGCTGTAATTTGGAGTTTGCGTGTCTCTCCATCACGGTGGCGAGATGTTAACTACCTCGCCTGGTATACAGGAGGTCGTGAGTTCGATCCCGACCCTGACGCCTGCTGTATATTTGGAGTTTGAGTCTCTCTCTCTGTGGTAACGTGGGTTTTTCTCCGGTCCTCCGTTTTTCGCTCCACATTTAGAATCAACATGCGCTTCGAGCATGTGTCTGCTTTACATTTCTACGTGGTAAGCCACTTGATTGAGTTATGTTTGTGGCCACTTCTGAGAAAGAGCTAAATAGCTCAGTAGGCTTTACCTGGTAAAATATCAAATAGTTGAGTCTTATAGACCTCCACGCGACCCCTTGTATTGTATGTTGCTACTTCTTTCGCACCGTACGAAGCCAACCGTGCGAATCGGAAGTGCGGATTTCACATTTTATATGCTCTGTGTGTTGGTATTGTGTGTGTTGGTATTGTGTGTGTTGTCATTGTGTGTTGGCATTGTGTGTGTTGGTATTGTCTTTGTTGGTATTGTGAGTGGATACTTTATGTCTATCTTTGTCAGTATATGTGGATGTCTCTATCTGGTGCAGCTAATCGGTTACACGCGTGCGTATGTGCGTATGTACGCGCGTGTGTGTGTACAGGCAGGGGAGCGGTAGTGTAGCGGTTAGCGCACTGCGATACGAACCCGGCGACCCGAGTTCGTTTCCCGCCCATGGCCGCCAACACCGCTGACAATTATTTGAACCGGCCCTGGGCCTCCTCTAGGTCGACTCAGCCTCAAACAAGTACCCGGTGCGATGTGTAGTAAACATCGCCACCGGGGAGGTGAAGGCGGCCGGGCGTGGTGGTGCCGGGCACCCACCCCCCCACTCGTGTGCCACAGTGCCGCCCTTCATAGGTGCTGCTACTCGCTAACAGCGCTCGCCCGACAGTAGAGGTCGCAAACGGGTTTTGATTCATTACCCGTACCCGTACGCACCAGGGTCACAAATGGGTACCCGTACCCGTACCCGGCCGGGTACAGGTACCCGTACCCGTACCCTACCCGAAATGAGTGACAAACGGTGACTCACCAGTGACTCACGGCCTACCCGTACCCGTACCGGCCGCACCAGGGTCGCAAACGGCTACCCGTACCCGTCCGGCCGGGTACGGGTAGCCGGGCATCGGGTAGGGTACGGGTATCGGGTACCCGGTTGCGACCTCTGCCGGCACTCTGTTGACGCCACGCGGGGTCATCTTCATCCTCTGTGCGCGCGCGCGCAGGCGGGCACGCCGGCGCCGCCGCGGGCGCCGTCGTGAAGCAGCCGTCCAAGGAGGAGCTCATCGACTTCCTGCTCCAGAACCTGACGCAGCAGGCCGAGCGGAGCCAGCAGTCCCACAATTCCCGCGTCGTCCCGCTGCCGCCCCTCCCCAGCACCCGCTGCTGCCGCAGCAGATTCCCAAGATGCAACAGCAGCAGCAGCAGTTCTCCGCGCTCTCCCAGGGCATGCAGGGCATGCAGGGGCGGCCGCAGCCCACCCACAATGCATTGCCCCACGGCGGGCAGGTCAGGCCGATGGCCGGGTACGGGGGGTCGCGGCGGGAGCGGCCCGGCAGCGGCCCCGGTGACGGCGGCGTACGGGCAGCAAGGCGGCAACGCGGCGCCGGTACCGGGCCCGGCGACGTCGTCGTCGTCGTTGTCGTCGTCGGCGTCGGCGCACGTCAACGGGTGCGGCACGGACCGGACGCCTACGTCGGGGACTCTCAAAGAGGTAGGCGGTGGTGGTGGTGGCGGCGGCGGCGGTTGGTGGTGGTAGTTGTGGTGGTGTGGTGTGGTAGTGGTGGGGGTCGTGGTGGTGGTATTGGTGGCGGTTGTGGTAGCAGTGGTGGTAGTGGCGGCGGTAGTGGTGGTAGTAGTGGTGGCGGTAGTCATGGCATGGTGGCGGTGGTGGTGGCGGTGGTAGCGGTGGTGATAGTGGTGGAGTAGTGATGGCAGTGGTGGTAGTGACGGTGGTAGCGGTAGCGGTGGTGGTAGTGGCGATGGTAGTGGCAGGGGTAGTGGTGGCGGTAGTGGTGGTAGTGGTGGTGGTAGTGGTGGTGGCAGCCGGTGTTAGCAGCGGTAGCAGCACTCGGCTCGACGGCACTGCCGTGGCGGGGAGTGAGTGAGTGAACGGGTGTCAGGGTAAGTGAGTGAGTTAACAAGCGACTGAGTGAGTGAGTTAACGGGTGGCTGAGTGAGTGAGTGAGTGAACGGGCAACTCAATGAGCAAGTGGCTAAGTGAGTCAGTGGGTGGCTGAGTGAACAAGTGTCAGGGTGAGTGAGTGAGTGAACGAGCGGCTGAGTGAGTGAGCGACTGAGCGGCTGAGTGAGTGACTTCACGTTTTGAGTGAGTGACTGGATGTGAGCCACTGGGCGTCTTTTTAAATCGGGTGGCTGAGCGAGTCCCTGTACTGAGTGGGCGGGCGGGCAGGCGGGCGGGTGAGCGTTATTTTACCTATTCTTAGGTTTTTTCGGTAAAGTCACGTAGGTAAAAACATTAAAAAGTAAAATAAAATAAAAATCACGACGTTTCGGAGGCAACACAAGCTTCCGTCTTCAGGTGGTACCGTCACAGCCACGACAGCTGTATCAAGTAAATGAGAGATTGCAGGAGCTACCACTCCGTTTATATAATGGTTGGAGAAGGTGGTGGGGCAAGGGCCACATACTTTTATTACCTACGTGACTTTACCGAAAAAACCTAAGAATATGAATCATTGCAGTCACGAAAGCTTCAAATCTAGAATTAAGTTATTTTACCTGTTCGCAGGTGTGCGTGTGTCTGGTGAAAAACTCCGGCCTGGGGTTCAGCATCACTGGTGGCGTCAAGGGCCAAGGAAACCCCTTCCGGCCAGGAGACACGGTACGTACAACAACAACAACAGCGATTTGTGTTGACGCTTCAGGTCACTTTCAGACCGCATTCCATTCTCTTCCTCTCCCCCTCCTCTTTTACGAACACAGATGGACTCGTCCGTCTGAACAGCTGCTAATTCAATCTTAATTTTGGAGCTTTCGTGACTGCTGGTATTTTTCGTTGTTTCTTTCGGTAAAGTCACGTATAAAGATAAAAGAATTAATTAAATAATAGCATACGACGTTTCGATTGCAACACAAGCAATCATCATCAGGTATAATGAAATAGCGACACAAAATCTAACCAGAAAACCATAGACAGACATACAAGCAGACAGATATCACCAAGATACACTCTGTACCTGTGTTGCTCTCTCTGTGTATCTTGGTGATATCTGTCTGCTTATATGTCTGTCTATAGTTTTCTGGTTAGGTTTTATGTCGCTATTTCATTATACCTGATGTTGATTGCTTGTGTTGCATTCGAAACGTCGTATGCTATTATTTAATTTATTATTTTATCTTTATACGTGACTTTACCGAAAGACCCAAAGAATAACTGCTAATTCGCTGTCCGTGGTGCTGACGTTAAGAAAAAAACCGCTACTTTAAAAAAAAAATTTCTGTGGATTTCACACCTGATGACGATTGCTTGTGTTGCAGTCGAAACGTCGTGAGCTTTTTTGTTTATATTTTTATTATTTTATTGTTTCCCTTCTACGTGACTTTACCGAAAGAACCAAGAATATGAATCCCTGCAGTCACGAAAGTTTTACCTCAAAATTTAGGTGTTAAGATGTTAAAACACCAAACTGAAACCTTTTTACAAGGAATCATGTCTACATTAACCACAATGATTGTGGTCAGATTGCAAACAAAAAACGTACTCTGATAATACATGCATTGTCCTTGAAACTGATTGGTCCACACCAGAGACAGCTTTCTTTTGAGCCTCGTCTCAAAACGTTGTCAGACCAGAGGACGCCAAAAGGCGCACACAGCACAAAGACAACACACCATCAGAGTAACGAGAGCTCGGGTGAGCATCTACATCATGGGACCTCCATTGCCGGTACCAAAAAATGAGGATAGGTTTTCCCCTTTTTCTTGTCGCCAGAAAAAAAGGGGCAAACCCCATTCTCATATTTTAGTACCGGCAAAGGAGGTCCCATGATGCAGATTACCTGTCCACTTATTTTACCACCAACCAACCTGTTCGCTTGCGATCATTTGTTTTCGTTTCCCCTCCTTCGCAGGGGATCTTCGTGACGAGGGTGCAACCCAACGGCCCGGCGTGCAACCTCCTGGTGCCCGGAGACAAGATCATGAAGGTGAGGACGGGCTGACTGACGGGGTTTAGAACGCGGCGGCCCAAGGCTCGCCCGCCGTCCCCGTCGTGCCAGGCTGGGTGCACGGGCGGGGGGGGGGGGGGTCCTCGCTGACAGGCAGAGGTCGCAACCGGGTACCCGATACCCGTACCCTACCCGATACCTGGCTACCCGTACCCTGGTACGGGTACCCGTTTGCGACCCTGGTGCGGCCGGGTACGGGTAGACCGTGAGTCACTGGTGAGTCGCCGTTTGTCACTCATCTCCCAACGTCTTGTCTCTTCTCACAATTCATGTTCCTAGAATCACCACGCGCCTCAATGGCTCTCCCAGAGGTCGCAATGGGTCCCGATACCCGTCCCTACCCTCCCGGCGGGTACGGGTAGGGTACAGGTACGGCCGGGTACGGGTACGGGTCCCTTTGCGACCCTGTGCGGCCGGGTACGGGTAGGCCGTGAGTCACTGTGAGTCACCGTTTGTCACTCATCTCCCAACGTCTTGTCTCTCTAACAAGTCTCTATGTGTGTCTCTATGAGTCTCTCTGTGTGTCTCTATGAGTCTCTGTGTATCTCTATGAGTCTCTATGAGTCTCTGTGTATCTCTGTATCTCTCTGAGTTTCTGTGTAGCTCTATGAGTCTCTGTGTATCTCTATGAGTCTCTGTGTATCTCTATGAGTCTCTGTGTATCTCTGTGAGTATGTATCTCTATGAGTCTCTGTATCTATATGGGTCTCTATGAGTCTCGATGTGTCTCTGTGTATCTCTATGGGTCTCTATGAGTCTCTATGTGTATGTCTATGAGTATGTGTCTCTATGTGTATCTCTATAATTAAGTATCTCTATGAGTCTCTGTGTATCTCTATGCGTCTCTATGTGTCTCTATGGTCTCTATGTATTTCTATGTATCTCTATGGGTCTCTATGTATCTCTATGGGTCTCTGTGTATCTCTATGAGTCTCTCTGTGTCTCTACGTATCTACTACACGGTCCTTAGTTTTGGCTTGTCCACGGCCACAATCGCACCGCTGTTACACCCGTGACGGAGCTGCGTGCATCGGCCTGCCGCCGTGATGTCCTGACGCCGGCCGATGGTGGTGTTCCCACCACCACCGTCGTCTTCGAGGACGAGGAGGATGGACGTCAAAGGCCAGGAGGTGGTGCGATGATGTTTGCGTCTCCAATGAGGAGGCGTTTAGCGTTCCCGACGTGCGCGTTGTTCCTTTAACACGGCCGTTGCGTCTGTGGCCCCTGAACCCCCGTCCCGTGTCTCCCTCTCTTGCTTCCTCAACCTCAACCTCCTCCACCACCTCCTCCTTGTCTCCATTCTCCCCTATCTCTACTCTCTCTCCCTCCTTTCTCTCCCTCAATTCCCCTTATTCCTTCTCTCTCCTCCATTCCATCTCTTCCCTCTATCCCCTATCTCTCCCCTCCATTCCCTCCATTCCTCTCTCCCTCCATTCCATCTCTTCCCTCTATCCCCTATCTCTCCCTCCATTCCCTCTCTCCCCTCCATGCCATCTCTTCCCTCTCTCCCCTCCTCAAATCTCTCCCTCTCTCTCTCCATCCCCTCTCTCCATCCCCTCTCTCCATCCCCCTCTCCCCATACCCCCCTCCCCCGCGTCTCTCCTCTCCCCCCCCCCCCCCCAGGCTAACGGCTACAGCTTCAATCAGCTGGATCACGACCAGGCAGTCGCTCTGCTCAAGAGCTTCCAGAGTACCGTGGACCTTGTGGTGCTGAGAGAGGTCGCGACCTGAACGGGGAGAGGTCACGACCTTGAACGGGGTGGGGGTCGCGACCTGCACGGGAGGTAGCGAACTGAACGGGGGTCACGTCGTCCGGAACGGGAGGTCGAGACCTGAATGTCCACACCCCTCCGCCTCCCCCGCCCTCACACCACCTTGCTTGTTTAATTGCGTCTGACCCGAGCCGGTGGGTGTGTATGGGTGTGTGGGTAGGTGTGTGTGTGGGTGGGTGTGTGGGTGTGTGTGTGTGGGCGTGTGGGTAGGTGGTTGTGTGGTGGGTTGAGGTGTGTGTGAGTGGGTGTGTGGGTGGTGTGTGTGTGTGGTGTGGGTGTGTGTGGGTGTGTGTGGTGGGTGGGTAGGTGGTTGTGTGGGTGGTGGAGGTGTGTGTGGTGGGTGGGTGTGTGTGTGTGTGTGTGGGTGGTGGGTGTGGGTGGTGCGTGAGTGTGTGTGGGTTTGTGTGTGTTGGTGTGTGGTGTGTGGGTGTGTGTGTGTGTTGTGTGTGTGTGTTGGGGTGTGNGTGTGTGTGTTGGTGTGTGTGTGGGTGTTAGAGGGTAGGGATGGGTGCCGAGCTCTGTGAGGCGTGCTGAGAGAAACTCAACTATGAACAGGTTTTTGTTTTATCAGCTAACTTCCCGCTGATGTTGTTTATCTCTTCGTCGGGCGCGACCTCGCCACAAATCACACCGCTCGACAAAGTCGATTATCGCCATGGTGGCACATCTATAGCAGCAGCCAAATATACTCTTTAAATGCATAGAGATGCATAGAGACCAGGGGCGGTTTGTTCATTAGGGCGATTGGGCGACGCACCACCAATGTCATTCAACCACAGAGTCACGCTAGCCGTCACTGTGCCTCTGGATATAGTCCAATCAGCGTCATGTCACGTTCTGTGGAGTACCGCCTCTTTTTGGGCGATTTCACTCCGGCTGAGAATCGCCCCGAGTGGCCCCATAGACTTACATTCAAAGATGTTTTTTTCGACCGGGGGCGCTGCAATGCATTCTCTATGGCTTCCGGGAGGGCTCGCCTAACGTGCTAACGTCATCATACGTAAGCACGTTTCATCCAACAATATAATTTGTCGCCACCTAGTGGAATCTTTAATAAAGGAAACTTGAGTGGATTGTATTAATAGTGAGTTAGAAACAAACAAGATGTATTGTAAGAGTCACTTTATTTTTCATTAATATTAAAGAAGTGAAGTTGCCTTTACATGCTTAAGCTGTTAATTTATCCATTGCATGGGTGGACCTTATCCTTATCAATCATCCAGACATTTGCCCCCCTGAGAGATTTTGCAGGAGCCCCACTGATAGAGACCCGTAAAGATACATAGAGACCCACAGAACACACAGAGACCACAAACAAGACTATTAACTCTATTTACTTTCATCTTCTTGGTTCTGTCGGTAAAGTCACCACGTAGAATGTAAATAATAAAAGAATAAAATAAAACATAAAATACAATTCTCACGACGTTTCGGCCACAACGCAAGCAGCCGTCTTCAGGTGAAGAACAGGTCTGTCGAGAAGACAGCGTCTGAATGACACGCCCCAGGCTTGGAGCGTCTTTTTAAATCCTTTATTAAATCCTTTATATTAAGTTCGCGTGCTTGCTTGCTTGCTTAGGACCGTGCAAATCTTTCAGTCGTTTTTTTAACCCACTTCCGTGATCCAATCGAGCTGACATTTTCCACACAGACTCGTTGTGTCAGACAATTATTGTTCGTGAAAAAAATTCCCAAAATTTTACACTTTTTAGGCAAAAAAAATATTTTGCATATATTCAAGTAGAACGCATTCATGGCTTTGGCTGAACGTCACAGTATAAGAGCCCAGAGCGTAACCCCTCCACAGGCCGTGGCGGAGTAGTGCAGTTGGTAGCGCCCTCGCTTCCCATGCCAAAGGTCGCGGATCGATCCCCGCGTCCTCCACAGGCGAATATATTTTAAATCCTTTATATTAAGTTCGCTGCCACGCATATAAAGGATTTATAGTGAAAAACTTTGTTTTTAGTTAACTTATTTAAGTTCACTTGCTTGCTTAGGACTGTGCAAATCTTTCGTCGTTTTTTAACCCACTTCCCGTGATCCAATCGAGCTGACATTTTGCACACAGACTCGTTGTGCGTGACAATGAATTTTCGTGAAAGAAAAAAANTTCCAAATTTTACACTTTTTAGGAAAAAAATAAATTATATTTAATTACCAATTGCTTAATGGTGGCAGACAATCATCTGACCCATAGGTGGCAGCCATCTCAAGCCAGAGGACGAGAGGACTCTAGCCGCCACGCATATAAAGGATTTATAGTAAAAAACTTTGTTTTTACGGGTTAATTTTCCCCCGGTCTTTAAAACATCGAGGCTGCTTATAGGGCGAGGGCTTTGCTTGTGCTACTCTTCTTGAAGATGGAATCCGGACGTATACGACTGCTGGTTTTAGTCTCTTGACATTACTCACGTTAGAGCCAGTGAACCCGGCACGTGTTTAGCCGCGCGCGCTGTGTGTGTGTGTGTNGGACGTGGATCGTAGCGTGGTATAGTAGCTACTACTACTAGTTAGTATAGAGTGGTGGTGGAGAACGTGGTACAGTAACTTCTACTACCGCTACTACTCTACGCGAGATGTGATAGTGGATTGTAACGTGGCATAATACTACTGTACAGTACTAAAGAATGGGATGGTGATTGTAACCTGGTTAGANCTACTACATAATACTACAGTACTACTAACTACTAATAGTACTAGTAGTATACAATACTACTTAGTATGGGATGGTGGATTGTAACCTGGTACAGTTCTATACTTCTCTACTACTAGTACTACTACTAATACTACTAGTATAGTATAATACACTGTGATGGATTTTGTAGCATGGTATAGTACTCACTAACACTACTACTAGTACTACTACTACTACTAGTAGAGATGGGATGGTGGATTGTAACGTGATATAGTATCTACTACTAATACTACTACTAGCAGCTAGTATTAGTAGTACTAGTACTACTAAACTACTACTAGTAGTATTAGTAGTACTACTAGTACTACTAATACTACTACTAGTGTAGTATTAGTAGTACTAGTCTACTACTAATACACGTAGTAGATGGGATGGTGGATTGTAACGTGATATAGTACTACACTAATACTACCTAGNAGNAGNACTTAGTAGACTAGATATAATATACTACAACTGAGTACTANTAGCTACTACTAGTAGNAGATAGNAGACTAGTACTACACACACTAGAGAGATGGGATGGTGATTTAATGGGGAGGTACCTAAACAGAGANGCTCAGTAACCCATTAAGCACCTTTTACCGTGACAATCTGGCGTGAAAAGNAAGCGAGATTATCGACGTGTTAAGATATAAATATTATTGACAGTATGGGTCATCTTCTTGGTTCTTTCGGTAAAGTCACGTAGAAGGGAAGTAATAAAATAATAAAAATAAAACATAATAAAATAATTCTCACGACGTTTCGGCTACAACGCAAGCAGCCGTCCTCAGGTGAAGAATGAGCTCCAAGCTTGGCAGTGTCTCATTCTTCACCTGAAGACGGCTGCTTGCGTTGTAGCCGAAACGTCGTGAGAATTATTTTATTATGTTTTATTTTTTAATTATTTTATTACTTCCCTTCTACGTGACTTTACCGAAAGAACCAAGAAGATGAATCCCTGCAGTCACGAAAGCTTTAAATCGAAACATTATTGGTTATTTATCCTGTAAAAAAAAAGATGATGTCGTTTACGCTTGAGTAAGGAAATGTTAGTCGCCATGAATACGGCCGTTGGGGACAAACAAAAAAGTCGAGTTGTTTAGTTTCTTGTTTAGTTTGTTGTCCTTCCCAGCACCTCCGATTAGCGCAGTTGGACACGTACGGTGTGAAAGAAGTTCAACGTACATACTATGGAACCAGCCCTGTGGACTGTGATTACCCAGCCGTGCGCGTGTGTGTGTCAGTGTGCGTGTCAGTGTGTGTGTCAGTGTGTGTGTATGAGTGTGTGTGTCAGTGTGTGTGTCAGTGTGTGTGTGTGTGTGTGTGTGTGTGTGTGTGTCAGTGTGTGTGTGAGTGTGTGTGAGTGAGCGTGTGTGTGTGAGTGTGTGTGTGAGCGAGTGTGTGTCAGTGTGTGTGTCAGTGTGTGTGTCAGTGTGTGTGTGAGTATGTGT
This sequence comes from Lethenteron camtschaticum, assembly GCA_018977245.1. Lineage (NCBI taxonomy): Eukaryota > Metazoa > Chordata > Hyperoartia > Petromyzontiformes > Petromyzontidae > Lethenteron > Lethenteron camtschaticum. Next base: position 8,621,743 of record MU249573.1, on the reverse strand, counting down.
GTGAGTGTGTGTGAGTGAGCGTGTGTGTCAGTGTGTGTGTGAGCGAGTGTGTGTCAGTGTGTGTGTCAGTGTGTGTGTGAGCGTGTGTGTCAGTGTGTGTCAGTGTGTGTGTGAGTGTGTGTGTCAGTGTGTGTGTCAGTGTGTGTGTGAGTGTGTGTGTGAGTGTGTGTGAGTGTGTGTGAGTGAGCGTGTGTGTGTGTGTGTCAGTGTGTGTGTCAGTGTGTGTGTGTAGTATGTTGTGAGTGTGTGTGAGCTGTGTGTCAGTGTTGTGTGTGAGAGTGTGTTGTGTGTGTGTGTGTGTTGAGTGACGTGTGTGTGGTGTGTGAGTGTGTGTGAGTGAGTGATGTGTGTCGTGTGTGTGTGTGTGTGTGAGTGTGTGTGGTGTGTGTGAGTGAGCGAGTGTGTGTGTGTGGTGTGTGTGTGTCACGTGTGTGTGTGAGCAGTGTGTGTGTGTGAGTGAGCGTGTTGTCAGTGTGTGTGTGTGTGTGTGAGTGCGTGTGTGTGTGGGTGTCNGTGTGTGTATCNGTGTGTGTGTGAGTGTGTGTGAGTGAGCGAGCGTGTGTGTCAGGTGTGNNTGAGTGTGAGTGTGTCAGTGTGTGTCAGTGTGTTGNTGTGTGTCAGTGTGTGTGAGTGAGTGTGTGTCAGTGTGTGTCAGGTGTGTCAGTGTGGTGAGTGTGTGTGAGTGTGTGTGAGCGTGTGTGTATGTGTGTGAGTGAGCGTGTGGTGTATGGGTCAGTGTTGCAGTGTGTGTNATGGCGTGCGTGTGTGTCAGTGGTTGAGTGTGTGAGTGAGCTGTGTGTGTATGTGTGTGAAATGTGGTGTGAGTGTGTGTGTCAGTGTGTGTGAGTTGTGTTAGTGTGTGTGTCAGTGTGTGTGAGTGTGTGTGAGTGCGANTGTGTGGTCAGTGTGTGTGTGTGTGTGTCAGTGTGTGTNATGCNAGTGTGTNATGAGCGTGGTGTCAGTGTGTGTGTGTGTGTGTCACTCTGTGTGTGTAGTGTGTGTGNGTGTGTGTCAGTGTGTGAGTGTGTGTGTCAGTGTGTGTGAGTGAGTGTGTGTTGTGTTAGTGGGAGCGTGTGTGCGGTTCCTGGCGACCGGGTTCGATTGTCACGGCTAACACCAGTGAGATTATCTGAACCGGTCCGTGGGCCTCCCTAGGTCATTCAGCNTTAAATGAGTATGGTGCGGTGTGTATNGCCATGGGAGACAAAGGCGGTCGGGGTGTGTGGCACCCACCCCTGTGTGTTCCGGCCTTCATAGGTGTGTAACAGCACTGGTGATGGGGGATCTTGTCTTTGTCAGTGTGTGTGTCTGTGTGTGNCAGTGTGTGTGATGAGTGTNTGTGTCAGTGTGNGTNATGGGGGTGTGTCAGTGGGTGTTGTGTGTGTGTCTAGTGTGTGTGTCAGTGTGTGTGNCAGTGTGTGTGTCAGTGTGTGTNAGTGAGTGTGGTGTCAGTGTGTGTGTCAGTTGTGTGANTGAGCGTGTGTGTCGTGTGTGGTGAGCGTGTGTGTCAGTGTGTGTGTCAGTGTGTGTGATGAGTGTGTGTGTGTGTGTGTCAGTGTGTGTCAGTGTGTGTGTCAGTGTGTGTGATGAGCGAGTGTGTGTCAATGTNTTGTGTGTGTGTGTGTGAGTGTGTGTGTGAGTGTGTGTGTGTGTGTCTGTGTGTGTGTGTGNNTGTGTGTGTGTGTGTGTGNCTGGNGTGTGAGTGTGTGTGTGTGTGNGTGTGTGTGTGTCAGTGTGTGTGTGNCTGTGTGTGTGTCAGTGTGTGTGTGNCAGTGTGTGTGTCAGTGTGTGTGAGTGAGCGAGTGTGTGTCGCCGTTAGCACGCCACGCTACCAACCCAGCCACCCGGGTTCGATTCCCGCTCGCAGCCAACACCATTGACGATTATCTGAACCCATCCTGGGCCTCCCTTAGGTCTACTCAGCCTCAAATGAGTACCTGGCACGGTGTACGAACGTCACCACTGGGGAGAGAAAGGCGGCCAGGCGTGGTGCCGTAGGTGTTAGTCGCAAACAGCACTTGCCCCAACGGTCTGTTAAGGCTGTACAGGGAATCTTTGTCTGTGTCTGTCTGTGTGTGAATGTGTGTCAAATGTTGGGTTGACGTCTGTGGCCGCCACGGTGGCTAGGAGATGTTGACTACCTCGCCTGGTGTACAGGAGGTCGCGGGTTCGATCAGGACCCTGACGATGCCTGCTGCTGCAGTTTGCGGTGTCTCTCTCTCTCATCATCATCATGGTGGCTAGGAGATGTTGACTACCTCGCCTGGTGTACAGGAGGTCGTGGGTTCGATCCCGACCCTGACGATGCCTGCTGCTGCATCTCATCATCATCACGGTGGCTAGGAGATGTTGACTACCTCGCCTGGTGTACAGGAGGTCGTGGTTCGATCCAGACCCTGACGATGCCTGCTGCTGCAGTTTGCGGTGTCTCTCTCTCTCATCATCATCACGGTGGCTAGGAGATGTTGACTACCTCGCCTGGTGTACAGGAGGTCGTGGGTTCGATCCAGACCCTGACGATGCCTCCTGCTGGAGTTTGCGGTGTCTCTCTCTCTCATCATCATCACGGTGGCTAGGAGATGTTGACTACCTCGCCTGGTATACAGGAGGTCGTGGGTTCGATCAGGACCCTGACGATGCCTGCTGCTGGAGTTTGCGGTGTCTCTCTCTCTGCCTGTGGTCGCGAGGATTTGTCTCCGGGCCTGGTTTTTTGCCTCCACATTTAGACTGGACATGCCCTCAGGGTGTTTGGCTGCTGTCTTTATATTTCCACACGACGAAAGCCACTTTGGNTCTACGCAGGTCGTGGGCGTTACCCAGAAGATCATAATGTTGAATATAGCGATGGGTCTTTGCGGATCTCTATGCGTTTAGGTAATGTTTGGATGCTATAAATTGCCACGTGATGAGGAGCCACTTTCGTTGAGCCTGACGTTTGTCATGGCCCAGGTCGCTTCTGAACCAGAGGTCGCAAACGGGTTTTGATTCCTTACCCGTACCNGGCCGCACCAGGGTCGCAAACGGGTACCCGTACCCGGCCGGGTACGGGTAGGGTACGGGTATCGGNTACCTGATTGCGACCTCTGGGATGTGTTGCAGGCACGGTGGGTTGATTCTAGACTTGAATTGTCCACGTGAGAAGAGACAAGACGTTGGGAAATGAGTGACAAACAGTTACCACGGGTTTTGATTCCAGTGACCAGGTCACGGCCTACCCGTCCCGTACCCGGCCGCACCAGGGTCGCAAATGGGTACCTGTACCCGTACCCAGCCGGGTACGGGTAGCCGGTACGGGTAGGGTACGGGTATCGGGTACCCGTTGCGACCTCTGTTCTGCACTCAAGAGCCATGCAGCTCAATGGGTTTACACCTGGTAAAATAAAATTTAAACTAGTTTAAGTTTAGGCAATGAGGGACATGCGCTGTGTGAATGGTGCGTACAGCAAGTCGTCTGTCCCGTTGGAACATCCTGGAAAACGCCGTTCTACCCGTGCCAGGCTGGGTACGGGTCACGGGGTGTGGGAGGCTCGCTGGCGGGAGGTCGCGGGGTGACACCACTCTTGTGGATTTACGAGCCATGAAACGTTACGCCGCTTGCGCCCGGTACATAGGAACGAAACAGGAGTTCTCCGCAAATCTGGCTGCGCCTGATGAACTGGGTAATTACTGGCGAAACGTCGTACTCAGATTGTAAATGTTGTGGCTGGCTCGCCAACACACGGTGTTTGCTGTACTAGTATACTACACTATACACTACACTATACACTCACTATATACACTACACTACACTACTATACACTATACACTACACTACACTACACTACTATACACTACACTACTAACATATACATACACTATACAATACATATACACAACACTATACACTACACTACTACACTATAACACTACACACGTACACTACACTTATACACTACANTATACACTACACTATACACTACACTATACACTACACTACACTATACACTACACTATACACTACTANACTACACTNTACACTACACTATACACTACAACACACTACACACTACACTACTATACACTACACTACACTACACACTACANTACTACACACTACACAATACACTACACTATATACACTACACTCTACACACACTACACTATACACTACACTACTNTACACTACACTATACACTACACTACTATACACTACACTACTATACACTACACTACTNTACACAACACACTACACTACTATACACTATACACTACACTACACTATACAACTATACACTACACTACTATACACTACACCTATACTACACTATACACAACACACTACACTACAATACACACTACACTCACTACTACACTACACTACACATACACACTACACTATACACTACACTACACTACACTACTATACACTATACACACACCTACACTATACACTANACTATACACTACCTAACACCACTNTACACTACACTATATACACAATACACTACACTACTACACACTCACTATACAACTACACACACTACTACACTACACTATACACTACACTACTACACCACATACCTTACACTAACTATACACTACATACTACACACTACACTACACTACACGTACACTNTACACACTATACACATACACTACACTATACACTACACTGGTGTTGCTGTACTCGTAACGAATTGGCCACGTTCTGTTCACGTGACAACCCCNTTAAGCTCTGTGTGGGGTGGTGGCGGGTTACAACGACGCGTTCATACATTTACGCATCTAACCCCAAACACCTCTATTATGGACATTTGGAGTGCATATTTGTAACATACATACATTTAGGATGTGTTAATTGGGTCATAATTTTGGTGTAGAAATCCCAAAATAAAATAATTACCCGTAAAAACAAAGTTTTTCACTATAAATCCTTTATATGCGTGGCGGCTAGAGTCATCTCGTCCTCTGGCTTGAGATGGCTGCCACATATGGGTCAGATGATTGTCTGCCAGTATTAAGCAATTGGTAATTAAATATTTAATTTGTTCCTAAACATTGTAAAATTTAGAATTTCACGAACATTAATTGTCTCGCACAACGAGTCTGTGTGCAAAATGTCAGCTCGATTGGATCACGGGAAGTGGGTTAAAAACGACCGAAAGATTTGCACGGTCGTAAGCAAGCAAGCAAGCAAGATGAACTTAATATAAAGGATTTAATAAAGGATTTAAAAATAAAAAGGTAACAAGATGGCATCGAACAAACTTGAACGTATTCTTGGTTCTTTCGGTAGTCACGTAAAAGGGAAATAATCAAATATGAAAAATGTAAAACAATAAAAAAATNATTGCTGTGGATTTCACACCTGATGATGATTGCTTGTGTTGCAGTCGAAATGTGAGAATTTTTTTGTTTTATATTTTTATTATTTCCCTTCTACGTGACTTTACCGAATGAACCAAGAAAATGAATCCCTGCAGTCACGAAAGCTTTAAATCAAAAAGCTTAAACGTGTGACGATAAGTGAATTGGGAGGACACTCACTAAATTTAGGCGATTTAACCAAAAGAACTCTTTACGGACAGCTTCTCTGTATTCTATGCGATTGACAGAATACGATTTGAATTACGGTATAAATATTTAATCGAGTTATACGTATGCTGTGTCTGTTCAGATATACATCTGGTGTTGTTTATTTATTATTACGTGTACGTAAAATTAAGTGCCATTTAACGCTGCAGTATGTGTGTGTGTATATATCTCCATGTGTGTCTGTTCAAAATGTTTAGCGTACTTCCCGACATGCAACAAACTGCAAATTTGCCACGTGGGTACTTTCCAAACTTTACACCGTGCAAACATTTTAAAAATACACTTTTTTAGGGGGAGGGAGCTCAATAATGCATTTATTTTTGCACGGCAAGTGAGCTGTGACGTCACATCTGTCACGTGACCGCGCACGTGGCAGCGTCACGCATTGTAGTGTAGCGGGTAGCGCCACGCCGCGCTACGAACCCGCGACCCGAGTTCGATTCCCGCTCACGGCCACCGCCGGTGACGATTATTTCAACCGGTCCTGGCCTCCCTAGGTCGACTCAGCCTCAAANCGAGTAACTGCTGTGGTGTGTGAACATCGCCACTGGGGAGACAAAGGCGGCCGGGCGTGGTGAATCCAAGTCCGGGCGAAGCCGGGGGTAGTACATAGTATAGTATATTCTTGGGTTTTTTCGGTAAAGTCACGTAGGTAAAAATTAAAATTAATAACAGTAAAATAAAAATCACGACGTTTCGGAGGCAACACAAGCTTCCGTCTTCAGGTGGAACCGTCACAGCCACGACAGCTGTATCAAGTAAATGAGAGATTGCAGGAGCTTTTACTTGATGCAGCTGTCACCTGAAGACGGAAGCTTGTGTTGCCTCCGAAACGTCGTGATTTTTTATTTTACTTTTATTAATTTAAATTTTTGTACCTACGTGACTTTACCGAAAAAACTAAGAATATGAATCCTTGCAGTCACGAAAGCTTCAAATCTAGAAATAGTATAGTATATATGAAGTATAGCATTATAACGTCTGTAAAGTATGGGACATCCTTGTGTATGGTTCCGACCTCGCGGGCAACTTCTCTGTGTACCAATTAGACATCGCGGGCAGCTCGTTTTGGCTCAACCGTAGCCATGGAGTCAACATTTGGGTGTTTCAGACGCTGTCTTTCTGACAGACCTGTTCTTCACCTGAGGACGGCTGCTTGCGTTGTGGCCGAAACGTCGTGAGAATGATTTTATTAAGTTTTATTTTTATTATTTTATTACTTCCCTTCTACGTGACTTTACCGAAAGAACAAGAAGATGAATCCTGCAGTCACGAAAGCTTTAAATCGAAACACACCGGTTGTGTGTTGGAGTGCAAAGCCACAACATACAAATTGCCGACAACACCAAATGTAAGATTTTAATTTAAAACTTTCGTGATTCAGGAATTCATATTCTTTGTTCTTTCGGGGGGGACCCACCGGCCCGGCTGCGACTTGCAGGATGTCTTGTTGGTTCTTTCGCTAAAGTCACGTAGAATGGAAATAATAAATTACGTGACTTTACCGAAAGAACCAACAAGATGAATCCCTGCAGTCACGAAAGCTTTAAATCGAAAAATTGCAGGATGTCATCGGAACTATTCCGTTCCGATGACGATAATGATCTGAACCAGTTATGGGGCCTCCCTAGGTCGACTCGGCCTCAAATGAGTACCTGGTGCGGTGTGCTAACATCGCCACGGGGGAGACAAAGGCGGCCGGGCGTAGTGCTGGCCACCCACCCCCTCGTGTGCCACACAGGCGCTCGCTCACAGCACTTGCCCAACAGTCCGTTGAGACTAGAAGGGGGATCTTTGTCTTTGTTATTTTTGTATGTACGTCGTTTGTGTTGCATATTTCATGTGTGTATGTATTCCGCATGCATATCTATTGCGAATTTACGTCTGTGGACGTGCGTATCGTGTGCGGGTTACATTCTATGAGTGTGCGCGTGTGTATTTGAGCGAAACTGGGAATTTATTTATATTTCGATTTAAAGCTTTCGTGACTGCAGGGATTCATCTTCTTGGTTTTTTCGGTAAAGTCACGTAGAAGGGAAGTAATAAAATAATAAAAATAAAACATAATAAAATAATTCTCACGACGTTTCGGCTACAACGCAAGCAGCCGTCTTCAGGTGAAGAATGAGACACTGCCAAGCTAGGAGCTTCCTCCCTCCAACGCAGCTTATATATAAGCGCGTGTGAGAGTGCGTGGAGCGGTGTGTGTGCATCTACGTGTGTGATTTCGCGCGTATGAGAGTTGGGTGACTGTGCATATGCGAGTGTGCAGTGTGCGTCACGGGTGGAAAAAACACCCGATTTTTCCAGCAGCAGGCATCGGGTTTTTTTCTTGAATACAATTAAACCCGATTTCGGGGAATGAAAACGTGGTTTGATGAATTCGAAACTCTGATCCGAAGCTTAGGCTGCTTCCTCGTCGGTGCTGCTATCGTACTCGGGGGGTCATCGGGCACACGGGGTAGTCGTAGAATGCGGCGGGCAGGTTGGTCTTGATGAACACGAGCTTCTCCTCCACAATCGTGGGCGCCGCCAGTGAGTTCCTGAGCTTGGAACGGACGAAGCCCATGTTGAGAAGTTGGCGAAGTGCGGTTCTTGCGATTAGAACCAATTAAACCGGATTTCTCCCAATCTCAAGATGATCGGGTTCAATATAAAACAAGTATAACCGTAAAAACAAAGTTTTTCACTCTAAATTCTTTATATGCGTGGTGGCTAAGTCCTCTCGTCCTCTGGCTTGAGATGGCTGCCACCTATGGGTCAGATGATTGTCTGCAGTATTAACAATTGGTAATTAAATATTTAATTTTTTTCCCTAAACAGTGTAAAATTTTGGAAAATTCACGAACATTAATTGTCACGCACAACGAGTCTGTGTGCAAAATGTCAGCTCGATGGATCACGGAAGTGGGTTAAAAAACGACCGAAAGTTTGCACGGTCGTAAGCAAGCAAGCACGCAAGCGACTTAATATAAAGGATTTAAAAAGACAATTAAACCCGATTGTAAAAAAACCCGACTGTGCCACCCTTGGTGCGCGCGTGGCTTCATGCGCGCGTAAGCGAGAGCGCGCGTTGAGATTTCTTTTTTGCGCGTCTCTATGAAAGTGTACGAGCGAGCGAGCGGGGTCTGTATGCGTGCGCCAATGCAGCTATACCGGCAGTGTACATGCGCGCGTGATGAGTGTGCGTGTACGACAGGCACCTGGGACTACGGACTTGTGTGAAGCCTGCAGGCCCAGTGGTGGTTTCTCCTGCTGACGTCTTGACGTAACTTCTTAGATTTGAGTTTTCGTGACTGCATGGATCCATACTCTTTGGTTCTTTCGGTAAAGTCATTCACCCTGCCCTCGTTCCTCCCCACCACCCACCTCCTCAGCTATATAAACCATGTCAAAGCCATCTCTTGGGCATACCTCAGCAACTGTTTTCACTGGGTTGTCCTCACCTGATGACGGGCGCTTGTGTTGCCGCCCGAAACGTCGTGATTGAATTTCGATGTAAAGTTTCGTGACTGCAGGGATTCATCTTCTTGGTTCTTTCGGTAAAGTCACGTAGAAGGGAAGTAATAAAATAATAAAAATAAAACAATAAAATAGAATGTTTTATTTTATTATTTTATATTTCATTTTATTATTAGAAGGGAAATAATAAAATAATAAAATAAAACATAATAAAATTTTATAAACAATCAAATATTGTGTTTATTTTTATTATTTATTATTTCCCTTCTACGTGACTGAATTTAGTTGTTTTCACTTTTTTTGTTATTTTATTTTTATTTCCACCCACGTCACTTTACCGAAAGACCAAAGAGTCTTGACGCGACTTCTTGAACGGCGAGTCGCCAATTGACGCTTTTGTCACCGCCCGTTCATTTGGAGGGTACGAGATGTAATCGCGGAGATCGCCGCCGCCGCCGCTGCCGATGCAACTTCTCGACGGACCCCGTCGATTGATTTTCACCCGAAGCGTTTCTTCCACCGTGCGCCCGTCGATGACCTTCGCGACTTTGTTAATTTTTTTGTTGGGCCGGGCGGGCAGGCTGGTGGGCTGGCGGGTGTGTGTGTTCAGCGGCCGTGTTTGAATCTGGATTTGTATTCTACTCACAATATTATTATTGTTGTCGTCGTCGTCGTCATCATCGCTCGCCGCTCCATTTGTTAGCGTGACGATTTATTTGGCGGGGAGTTAACCGCTCGTCACGAGTTTCATCTGTGCTCAAGGGGGATGGGTGGGTTACATTGTTAAAAAAAAGTTGCAATAATCGGTGAGAGGCGGGCGCGATGACAATTATAACAACCGCGATTCCGTCAGATATTGGCTTCCATAATGGAGGGTTCTCTTTTTTGTCTGTTTGTGCGTTCGGGTCAGATCGCGTGGACATTTTAAACGCGTCGTCAAACCCGCCGCCGCTCGACGCGGCCAGTCGGCAGAGGGGCTTCGTCACGTGAGCAGAACGCGCCGCGTCGGCCGCTAGTTCAGCTCACCGGCCGATCGCGCGTTGGCAAAGCATCACCCACCGCAACGTTGGCGCAATTCGACCGGCCTCATCGGGCGATGACCAGAATAGTGTGGAGTAAACCGCCCCCCGCCAAAAAAAAAANCAACCTCTGCTAATGGATCGGTCGTGAAATCCCACTACGTGCTGAACAGATCTGGCGTGTTGTTTTGAAGCCACGCGAGCAAAAGCATGGAGACCAGAGGTCGCAACCGGGTACCCGATACCCGTACCCTACCCGATACCCGGCTACCCGTACCCGGCCAGGTACGGGTACGGGTAGCCGTTTGCGACCCTGGTGCGGCCGGGGCCGGGTACGGGTAGACCGTGAGTCACTGGTGAGTAACCGTTTGTCCTCATTTCGGGTAGGGTACGGGTACGGGTAGGGAACGAGTACCCATTTGCAATCCTGGTGCGGCCGGGTACAGGTACGGGTAAGGAATCAAAACCCGTTTGCGACCTGATGGAGACCTGTGCCTGGGAGTGCTGAGCAGGCGGAGGTCAAAAGATCTTGAGGACTTTGACGAGTACGCGGAATGCGTTGCCGTCTGTCCGTACCGCTCCTTACGAGTGCGGGAGGTTTATCCGAGATTTTGATGTAAATTAACAAACCCGTGGGTTTTCCCTTGAGCCCCAGCTTAATGATTTGAAAACAGTGACGCAACATTGCTTTTCTTGGAAATGATTATTGCAAGTCCCGCGGTGCTTAAGCCAAACAAATAAGTGTGCTCCGGTTCATCCGAAATCCACTTGATCGCCCTCTACAGTACAGGAGTTGCAATATCTTTACAACAGTGGGGCGGAGTTTGACCGATGGTGGAGGGGCCGAGTCTCCTGCTGAGCGGGAGCAGAAAGTGTGAAAAAATTGGATTACGATAATAGGGGTTTTTCCCTTTTTTCTGGCAACAAAACTGAAACCTTTTTACGAGGATTCATGTCTGCATTAACCACAATACTTGCCGTCAAAATGCAAACAAATCAGTTTCAAGGACAATGCATACATTATCGTGTGTGTTTTGTTTGCATTTTGACCGCAAGTATTGTGGTTAATGCAGTGACACGAATCCTCGTAAGAAGGTTTCAGTTTTGTTGCCAGAAAAAAGGGGAAAAACCCCTTTTATTATATTTTGGTACTGGCAAAGGAGGTCTAATGATGTAAATAAGATGATGTTTTACCCTTTGCTGGCAATAAACCAGGAGGTGTTAAGATGTTCACACACCAAATAGACGATTACCTTATTACAAGGAATCAAGTTCACCGCATTCACCGCTCACAGCGCTCGTGGTGGCGAACGTGAGCATCGATCGGTCGGTCGGTCGACCGTCAGTATCCGTCCTCAATCATCTTAACCTAAACGTAAATTTACACCTACGTTAGTGGATTTTGGGCACGGGGAGATTTCATTTTGGATCGTCCGCGGCTTTTAAATTATCCGCGGCATCCTCCGCTCCCCCCCCCCCGTCATGAGCGCGGATAACCGAGAGCCGTCTGTGCGATCGGTTCGCTCGTCCCACGGGGTTTTTGTGCACGTGCCGGGGTTTCTGTGTCGTTGACCCCCCACACCACTCGACGCGATCGAGGGGCGGCTAACGACGCGCCAAATCGTTGCTCGCTCGTGCGCGCGCGTCAATATATTTGGTTGTTAGATATTTTATATCTATATTTTCCTCTTTCTCGCCGCATGCGCTGTTGAATCTGGGGGGGGTGAGAATGAATGGAGGGTTAACTAGCATTGCACGACCGCCGTGTAGCAGTAGCGTAACTATAAGAATCATAATATTTATTTATAACTGGAGGAATCCGATGAGCTTTAGAGATCTTATATCGTGGGGGGGGGGGGGGGTGGGAGGGGCAAGGGTATCTTGGCCCACTGCCCCCATTGACAACCACCACGAGAGTGGTTTACAGCAACAGCGGCAAAGAACGGCGAACAACTTGTTCGCAAATGCGGTTTACGATAATCAAAAAATGTAACTCGCGAGAACGCTTTCCAGCTTTTACGTTCCACGTCGTTTCATTTCAAATTTAATCCGAGACAAGCGGCGGAACGTTGCGAAGGGAGCAATACTTCAGCGGCTGCCCCGAACAGCGTTAAATGTTCGAGACCGTGAGCGTGACGGCGATGGTGATTTGTCAGGGCCAGAGGGGATGCGATATAAAANCAGCCTCTCGGTGTGATCGGGCGAGACAAATCCAAATATTGGGGCCACCGATTGCCGCACACCCACTGATGATGATAATGTAGTTACTACGCCACTGATAATGTAGTTACTACGCCACTGATAATGCTGTTACTACGCCACTGATAATGTAGTTACTACGCCACTGATAATGTAGNTACTACGCCACTGATAATGTAGTTACTACGCCACTGATAATGTAGTTACTACGCCACTGATAATGTAGTTACTACGCCACTGATAGTGTAGTCACTACACCACTGATAATTACTACGCCACTGATAATGTAGTTACTACACCACTGATAATGTAGTTACTACGCCACTGATAATGTAGTTACTACGCCACTGATAATGTAGTTACTACACCACTGATAATGTAGTTACTACGCCACTGATAGTGTAGTCACTACACCACTGATAATGTAGTCACTACGCCACTGATAATGTAGTTACTACGCCACTGATAATGTAGTTACTACGCCACTGATAATGTAGTTACTACGCCACTGATAATGTAGTTATTACGCCACTGATAATGTAGTTACTACGCACTGATAATGTAGTTACTACACCACTGATAATGTAGTTACTACACCACTGATAATGTAGTTACTACGCCACTGATAATGTAGTTACTACACCACTGATAATGCAGTCACTACACCACTGATAATGTAGTTACTACGCCACTGATAATGTAGTTACTACGCACTGATAATGTAGTCACTACGCCACTGATAATGAGTTACTACGCCACTGATAATGTAGTTACTACACCACTGATAATGTAGTTATTGCACCACTGATAATGTAGTACTGCACCACTGATAATTAGTTACTACGCCACTGATAATGAAGTTACTACGCCACTGATAATGTAGTTACTACACCACTGATAATGTAGTTACGCCACTGATAATGTAGTTACTACGCCACTGATAATGTAGCTACTACACCAGTGATAATTTAGTTACTACGCCACTGATAATGTAGTTACTACGCCACTGATAATGTAGCTACTACACCACTGATAATGTAGTCACTACGCCACTGATAATGTAGTTACTACACCACTGATAATATAGTCACTACGCCACTGATAATGTAGTTACTACACCACTTATAATGTAGTTACTACACACTGATAATGTAGTCATTACGCCACTGATAATGTAGTCACTACGCCACTTATAATGTAGTTACTACGCCACTGATAATGTAGTTACTATCCACTGATAATGTAGTTACTACACCACTTATAATGTAGTTACTACACCACTGATAATGTAGTTACTACGCCACTGATAATGTAGTTACTACACCACTGATAATGTAGTCACTACGCCACTTAGAATGTAGTTACTATGCCACTGATAATGTAGTTACTACGCCACTGATAATGTAGTTACTACACCACTGATAATAGTCACTACACCACTGATAATGTAGCTACTACGCCACTGATAATGTAGTCACTACGCCACTGATAATGTAGTCACTACGCCACTGATAATATAATTACTACGTCACTGATAATGTAGTCACTACGCCACTGATAGTAGTCACTACACCACTGATAATGTAGTCACTACACCACTGATAATGTAGTTACTACGCCACTGATAGTGTAGTCACTACACCACTGATAATGTAGTTACTACGCCACTGATAATGTAGTTACTACGCCACTGATAATGTAGTTACGACGCCACTGATAGTATAGTCACTACACCACTGATAATGCATTCACTGAGGCATTTTGGGTGAGTCGTGTGCCAATAACTCAAGAGGTTTTGTACTTGGAGATTTCTTCGCGCCTGCGTTCGCTTTTGCGGTTGAGTGTTTTTTCCCACTTCGGACTAAAGCGGTGGACATTCCACGCTCCCACGTCCGAGGCCATTTGTATCTCACCACTGTGTCGAGTGTAATGCTCTCCACGTACGCACTGGTAGTGCTTTTTAGATGCGTGATGAGTTTTTTTTACACCAGGTCTCCCTTTGAAAACACGAGACGTTGAGTGTCCCAGCGGGCTCTTCTTTCTCAGCAGAGGTCGCAACCGGGTACCCGATACCCGTACCCTACCGATACCCGGCTAACCGTACCGGCCGGGTACGGGTACCCGTTTGCGACCCTGGTGCGGCCAGGTACGGGTAGACCGTGAGTCACTGGTGAGTCACCGTTTGTCACTCATTTCCCAACGTCTTGTCTCTTCTCACAATTCAAGTTCCTCGAATCAACCCACCGCGCCTGCAACATGGCTTCATCCCAGAGGTCGCAATCGGGTACCCGTACCCTACCCGTACCCGGCCGGGTACGGGTAGCCGGGTATCGGGTACGGGTACCGTTTTCGACCCTGGTGCGGCCGGGTACGGGTAAGGTATCAAAACCCGTTTGCGACCTCTCTCTGTCAGCCCTCGCTTTTAAGATAACGGAAATCTCCAACGGTGTTTCGTTTCGTGGGTGTTTTTTGTCGTTTTTTATTTTCCTACTTACTAACGGAAGGATTTACAGCCATCTGAGGAACGTTGCGTTACTATTCGATTAACGGTAACGAGCAAAATAAATAGACTCAACACCGCGCCTTCAAGTTTCAAGTTTCATTTATCTGGTATAGCCCTGTGAGCCATTCGAATCTTGAATCGGGTGCAACCGCAACAAACAAAAAACAAAAACATGAACAAAAAAAACATCTTGTAGTGAATATGTGACTGAGTGCAAACAGAAATCCAAGAAAAGACAGCAAAATATTGCAGAAAAATCACCGTACACCAACGCTGTGTGCAAAAATCCAAGTGGGTTGCAAGTCAAACAACAACAACCACAAGACATCTTAGATTAAGGCCATCAGTCTAACTCTGTACTACAACAAACAAACATGGCAAACCAATACACTTTTAGAAATCACCAAAAGCAATGAAACAGTGATCATAGAACTGTGACGGAATTTTCACAATAAACGACATAAACAACACGTACCACCAAAACCCTGCAGCCATAGCTGGCTGCATGAGTCACTCCACATCAGCAGGAGCATCAGTCGGAGTATTATAATTTTTCAATGCACCTTTAAGATCTGCACACTAAATCAAAAACAGGTCATANTTCGCCTACACCCGCAGCAGGTTTCGTGGACGCACTGGTCCCTGCCACATGAACATGGAATTTCCACAGCTCGCCCGAGAGTCCGCGGCAGAGGTGGACCCTGGCTTTTTGCAGAGAGCAGAGGTCGCAACGGGTTTTGATTCCTTACCCGTACCCGGCCGCACCAGGGTCGCAAATGGGTACCCGTACCCGGCCGGGTACGAGTAGCCGGGTATCGGGTAGGGTGCGGGTATCGGTACCCGGTTGCGACCTCTGGCAGAGAGACACACTGGCAGGCAATGACAAAGATCCCCGTATTGGCCGTAGCAGACTGCTGGGGCAATGGCCGTCAGCATACAGCACCTATGGCAGCCGGCATTTCGCACGAGGGGTTGGGTGGACGACACACCGCACCAGGTACTCATTTGAGGCTGAGTCGACCTAGGGGAGGGGGAGGGCTCAGGGCAGGTTCAAATAATCGTCACCGGGCGTTGGCGACGCAAGCGGCTTCCACTCTGAGAGTGGCATAACACAACGTACCTTTATAATGAATAACACAACATACCTTTATATGAATAACACAACATACCTTTATTATGAAAACACAACGCCGCTGACCTTTCACCCACGTGGCGTTCGCTAGTTCGTGGCAACATTCCAAATCGCTCAACCCTCACCCTCCCCCCACAACTCTGGGTCATGTTCAGTTTCATGGAGTTCAGTCATTCCCAGTTTATTTATTGGGTAGGGGGGGGTCATGGCGCGGTGTTCATCTCGGTGTGGTCTGGGACTGGTGTTGTTGTTGTTTTTCCGCCTTTGCCCAAGCTTGATTTAAAAAGAAATCGGATTTATTGAAATTAACGAATTTATATTTTCACTGCTATTGGGGTTGTTTGTTGTTTTTGCCGCCTTACCCAATCTTGACAACATCGGACATGTAAAATGTTTTTATTTATTTTCTATTTTGCACTCCCATCGTTTTGTTTGTGTATCGTTTGCTGACCTACCCCCCACCCCGTGCCCTCACCCCCTCTGTGACCCCAACCCCCTAACCCTAACCCTCCCCACACCCTCCCATACTGGACATCTTCACGCCACATCGGTTTCCTCCTCCAGTCCGAGAGTAAAGATCCCTGACGACGATTCTCACGATTCCCATGGCCGAGCCGCGACGAGCCCACGATGAGCCGCCGATCGACAAAAACGCGGAGCTGCCAAAAAGCGCGACGCTCGTTTTTAAATCATTTATATTAAGTTCGCTTGCTTGCTTGCTTGCGTGCTTGCTTGCGCGCTTACGACCGTGCAAATCTTTCGGTCGTTTTTTAACCCACTTCCCGTGATCCAATCGAGCTGATATTTTGCACACAGACTCGTTGTGCGTGACAATTAATGTTCGTGAAAAAAATGTCCAAAATTGTACACTGTTTAGGGAAAAAATGTTAAATATTTAATTACCAAATGCTTAATACTGGCAGACAATCATCTGACCCATAGGTGGTAGCCATCTCAAGCCAGAGGACGAGAGGACTCTAGCCGCCACGCATATAAAGGATTTAGAGTAAAAAACTTTGTTTTTACGGGTTAATTTTTGTCACACTTCTTTTTACGGAGGGCGGTTTGCCAAAATCCCCACGTGCCGTCAGATCGGCGACGACGTCCGACGTTTCGCTCTCTCTCTTGCTCTCTCGCTCGCGAGTGAAAGAGCGAGAGAGAGCGAGAGAGAGTGAGTGAGAGAGCGAGAGAGAGAGTGAGAGAGGGGAGAGACGCAACTGTGGGAATTCCTTTGCAATAGCGAGAGCCCTCAAATTCACGACAAAGTCACGTAGGTAAAAAATGAAATTCAAATTAATAACAAGTATAACCAGTAAAAACAAAGTTTTTACTATAAATCCTTTATATGCGTGGCGGCAGAGTCCTCTCGTCCTCTGGCTTGAGATGGCTGCCACCTATGGGTCAGATGATTGCATTGCACCATTAAGCAATTGGTAATTAAATATAATATTTTTGTCCTAAAAAGTGTAAAATTTTGGAAAAAAATTCACGAACATTAATTGTCACGCACAACGAGTCCGTGTGTAAAATGTCAGCTCGATTGGATCACGGGAAGTGGGTTAAAAACGACCCAAAGATTTGCACGGTCCTAAGCAAGCAAGCGAACTTAATATAAAGGATTTAAAAATCACGACGATTCGGAGGCAACACAAGTCTCCGTCATCAGGTGGGACCGTCACAGCTGAATTTGCTGTATCTTGGAATCCCTGCCTCACTTGATACAGCAAATTCAGCCGTGACGGGTCCCACCTGATGACGGAGACTTGCGTTGCCTCCGAAACGTCGTGATTTTTTATTATTTCAGTTTTATTAATTTTTATTTCATTTATTACCTACATGACTTTACCGAAAAAACTAAGAGTATGAATCCTTTCAGTCACGAAAGCTTCAAATCTAGAATTCACGACAAGGTTTTTTGGTTCAGATTTCTCTCGGCCCCCTCCCACCCCCAACACTCCGGTCCACGTGACCCACGGTCACGTCACGTCGGTTCCTTCTCCTCTCCTCGTTTACCGCTTTGCTCCTCCGCCCGGCTTGAACACACCCGTCACGCGCCGGATGATTGTCAAAGCGTTTCCCACGTGACGTTGCTGAAGCTGTTAAACGCAGGAGCCTATTCAAATGAAGGTTGAGATATCTGGGTGTGCGCGTGTGCACGTGCACACGTGTGCGCGTGTTGCTTGTTGTACGTGTGAGTGTGTGTGTGTGCACGTGTTGCTTGTGTACGTGTGAGTGTGTGTGCACGTGTTGCTTGTGTACGTGTCTGTGCACGTGTACGTGTGTTAAGTGCGTACACATGTTCCTTGTGCGCGTGTGTTCAGTGTGCACACGTGTGTTCCTTGTACAAGTATGTTCAGTGTGCACACGTGTTCCTTGTACACGTATGTTCATTGTGCACACGTGTTCCTTGTACACGTATGTTCATTGTGCACACGTGTAACGTGTTCAGTGCGCACACGTGTTCCTTGTGCGTCTCACGTGACGCAGACAGCGTCGATTGCTTGGTGCGTCGCGTGCCGCGTGTTTGAACAGATCAGCGCGTGGAGTGAATTTTGGTAAAAGGGTTGCGTGGTGGTGGCGTGGTGGTGTGGTGGTGGTGCATGGTGGTGGTGGTAGCGTGGTGGTGGAGTGGTGGCGGCGTAGCGGTGGTGGTGGAGTCGTGGTGGTGGTGGCGGTGGTGGCAGCGGCGTTCGCGAGCGACTGCTTTTTTGGGGACAACCCCTCGTTGAGTTCGTCACCACGTGATCAATTGGGGACATCGCGTCGTGGTCTCGTGACATGCCTGGCAACGGAATGTGCGTAGAGACGTTCAAGCCTTGCCCTTAATCCACCATAGCTATAAACGCACTCGCATCGGTTTCGTTTCATTTGCAGTGGCGTACGTACGTACGTCCGTCCGTACCCGCAGTCTGTTTGTCCTACAACGTCGCGGTGTAGTTTGCGCTCCCGAAGAAACGCAGGGGGGGCGTCCTTCGGTGAAAAATGAACAATAATATAACGTGGGGGAATAAAGCGCAATCCGCGATAACGCGCGGAGATGCGCAACGCAGGCCGCACAGGGACGTGAGGCTCGCGGCGGGCAAGAGCGTCTGAAAGCATCCAGCAGCATCCCCGCTGCTCGTGCGACGACGACGAGGCAACGCCCGAGGCGGCCGTAGCGACCGCCGGCTTTGTCTGACCAGCGCGCTGTGTCAGTTCCGTGATAGAGGCCGTAGTTTCAGCCGCACCAATCTTACCGTGATAATAAAAAGGGGGCCTACCTTGGTCCTCCCACCCTCAACCGGTATATATACAAGGACCGTTTTATTGGAATTTCTTTACTTGATACAGCAATCGTGCTGTGACGGTTCCACCTGAAGACGGAAGCTTGTGTTGCCTCCGAAACGTCGTGATTTTTATTTTATTTTTATTTTATTTTACTTTTATTAATTAATACATTTTTACCTTCGTGACTTTACCGAAAAAACCCAAGAATATGAATCCTTGCAGTCACGAAAGCTTCAAATCTAGAAGTCTTTTGGGTTAGATCGCGAAAATATAAACGCGCCGTTAAACCCGTCCGCAGCCAATTTGCCAAGGTGTTTGTCACGTCAACAAAACGTGGCCAATTCGTTACGAGTACGGCACACGGCGCCTGTGTGCGTTGGAGAGAGTGAACCCACTGCAACATTTGCTATTCGAGTAGGCCGTCACGTTTTGCCGGCAATTACAAGAACGGCAACCAGCATCATCAGGAGACAGCCAGAGTTCGTGGAGGAATTCCCTCTGGAGCCACGCGTGAAATTCCTACTGCGGAAGAACCGCATGGGTAAAAGTGCAGCCTTGCGATTGTCCTCCTGCTTCGGTCTTAAATAGAGAGGATACATGGGATGACGTCGCCTGCGAGCCAATCAGCTGCGAAGGGCAATATTATCCATATCCGTATTATCCGTATTATGGATATTATCCGTATGATTATCCGTATTACGGATAATGTTGGTCGCGAAAGCCTTTGCGTTCATCTGACGTAGGTTCCGTTTCGCTCGATAGCGTTTTATATCCGATTCCGTCCGCGTTATAAAAAAACGCATTCCCCAATCCACCCGTCGCCTTTCTATATCCAATTCGCGTTATGAAAACAACAGCAACAATAGCAACGCGCGCCCTTATAGGAGGACACGCCGTAGCGCCGCGTTGAACTTCTTTCGCCGCCGTGCGAGTCGAATCGGAGGTCATTTTGTGTTCCGTGAGTTTCCGTCCCAATTGGAGCGTCTCTGTTTTTTTTGTACAAGGTATAGAAACCTCGGTGGACACAAAATGGCTTTTTTGTGGAAATTTACCTCGTTACTTTTGGCACCGGTCGAAAGTTGGCGTAGAAAGTGGTGGGTGGGAGCGTGTTTTGTCTGTCTCAAAAAAATAATTTGTGTGACCCGCGGCAATTTACGATCTCACCCGTCGCTGTGACGCGTGCCACTTTGGGGTTTACCGCTCACTCGCTCGCTCGCTTACCGACGATTGTGTGCGGGCAGTGCCGACGGTGCCCCGACCCTTGAGAATGATCTCATTTTACTGCATCGCTGTGTTGTTGATGTTATTATTATTCCTACTACTTACGTACTTGCTTATCTACTGCTGCTGCTGCTGCTGCGGACACACATACTAACGCGGCGCTCCCGCGGCAAGCCCTACGGTGTACAAAACGGAGCGAAGCCTCGCCCGCGAAGCGGCCATATTGCCACGTTTGAACGACGCCTGCCTGTGACGCGTCACGCGTGACGCGCGTGCACGTGGTCGTTTTAACGATGGTCGTTTGAGTTCATGATTAACGCTGCCGCCGCCGCCGCGCGAGTCTGACGGAGCGATGTGAATGTCGCGCGGATTCGTGGTGGTGGTGGTGGCGGTGGTTGAGTGGTTGGGGTATGGTTTAGACGTTTTAACGGCACCTTTTCCTATGAGTATGAACCCACCCGCGTAAAGACAAAGTATTGCTAGAGAGAGTGTGTGGGGTTTTTGTTTGGTTTATTTTTCCCGACCTCCCCCCCGACCTCCCCCGTCCGCCCCTTCTTCCATTATTCAAAGACAGTATTTACATCTATTTATCGATGCTATAATATTACGAGGACAAAAGATTATTGTTAAGAGTATATATATATCTCTATTACGGTACTGAGCGCGTTGGCGTTTATTCGTTTTCTCGTCGCCGCGGCTCGCGATGGAGTGCGCGCAATTCTTTTTTTCTGGATCGTACGGTACACCTCAAATCCACCGTTCCACCCCCCCCCCCCCCTTCTTCCTCCGCCCCGTGTACAATCTACAGCAGTTTTTTTGTATATATATTTAAATACATTTAGGAAAGAAAAAAAAGATCATTATTGCTGTAATGACGACGATGATTATTGTAATGAACGGCGGAGGTTGGCGCTCGTGCCGACGGGTGGTGACGATAATTTAACGGAAATATTCATAAAAAAATAACTTTGTACAGTATATGACAGGGTACTGTTTAAAAACTATATAATTGAGGTGAACGATTTTTTTTGGCTGTTTTCTTGTTAATATTACACGAAATTTAATGATTATGGTTACAAAAAATAAAAATAAACCTTGAATAAAACGACGCGAAAACCGCGCGGTCATTTGTCGGTGGCGTTTTCTACAGCGGCCTCTCTGCCCACCGATGAAGCTTGGAGAGAGAGAGAGAAGCGACTGAATGGAGTTGAAAAGAGAGGCCCACGACAATGCTCGCACTAACACTGCACCCATAGACTCACTAACACCGCTACCATAGACTAACTAACACCGCTACCCATAGACTCACTAACACCGCTACCCATAGACTCACTAACACCGCTACACATATACTCACTAACACTGCTACCCATAGACTCACTAACACGCTACCCATAGACTCACTAGCACTGCTACCCATAGACTCACTAACACTGCTACCCATAGACTCACTAACACTGCTACCCATAGACTCACTAACACTGCTACCCATAGACTCACTAACACTGATACCCATAGACTCACTAACACTGCTACCCATAGACTCACTAACACCGCTACCCATAGACCCACAAACACTGATACCCATAGACTCACTAACACTGCTACCCATAGACTCACTAACACTGCTACCCATAGACTCACTAACACCGCTACCCATAGACTCACTAACACCGCTACCCATAGACTCACTAACACTGCTACCCATAGACTCACTAACACTGCTACCCATAGACTCACTAACACTGCTACCCATAGACTCACTAACACTGCTACCCACAGACTCACTAACACTGCTACCCATAGACTCACTAACACCGCTACCCATAGACTCACTCACACTGCAACCCATAGACTCACTAACACCGCTACCCATAGACTCACTAACACCGCTACCCATAGACGCACTAACACTGCTACCCATAGACTCAGTAACACCACTACCCATAGACTCACTAACACTGCTACCATAGACTCACTAACACCGCTACCCATAGACTCACTAACACCGCTACCCATAGACTCACACTGCAACCAATAGACTCACTAACACTGCAACCCATAGACTCACTAACACTGATACCCATAGACTCACAAACACTGCTACCCATAGACTCACTAACACCGCTACCCATAGACTCACTAACACTGCTACCCATAGACCACTAACACTGCTACCATAGACTCACTAACACCGCTACCATAGACTCACTAACACTGCTACCATAGACTCACTAACACTGCTACCATAGACTCACAAACACTGCTACCCATAGACTCACTAACACTGCTACCCACAGACTCACTAACACTGCTACCCATAGACTCACTAACACCGCTACCCATAGACTCACTCACACTGCACCCATAGACTCACTAACACCGCTACCCATAGACTCACTAACACGCTACCCATAGACTCACTAACACCGCTACCCATAGACTCACTAACACTGCCACCATAGACTCACTAACACTGATACCCATAGACTCACTAACACAGCTACCCATAGACTCACTAACACAGCTACCCATAGACCACAAAACTGCTACCCATAGACTCACTAACACTGCTACCCATAGACTCATTAATGCTGCTACCCATAGACTCACTAACACTGCTACCATAGACTCACTAACACTGCTACCCATAGACCCACAACACTGATTCCCATAGACTCACTAACACTGCTACCCATAGACTCACTAACACCGCTACCCATAGACTCACTAACACTGCTACCCATAGACTCACCAACACTGATACCCACAGACTCACTAACACTGCTACCCATACACTCACTAACACTGCTACCCATAGACTCACTAACACTGCTACCCATACACTCACTAACACTGCTACCCATAGACTCACTAACACTGATACCCATAGACTCACAAACACTGCTACCCATAGACTCACTAACACTGCTACCCATAGACTCACTAACACGCCACCCATAGACCACAAACCTGCTACCATAGACTCACTAACACCGCTACCCATAGACTCACTAACACTGCTACCCATAGACTCACTAACACCGCTACCCATAGACTCACTAACACTTCTACCATAGACTCACTAACACCGCTACCCATAGACTCACTAAACTGCTACCCACAGACTCACTAACACTGCTACCCATACACTCACTAACACCGCTACCATAGACTCACTAACACCGCTACCATAGACCACAAACACTGATTCCCATAGACTCACTAACACCGCTACCCATAGACTCACTCACACTGCTACCATAGACTCACTAACACTGTCCCCATAGACTCACTAACACTGCTACCCATAGACTTACTAACACTGCTACCCATAGACTCACTAACACTGCTACCCATAGACTCACTAACACTGTTACCCATAGACTCACTAACACTGCTACCCATAGATTCACTAACACCGCTACCCATAGACTCACACTGCTACCATAGACTCACTAACACCGCTACCCATAGACCCACAAACACTGATACCCATAGACTCACTAACACTGCTACCATAGATTCACTAACACCGCTACCCATAGACTCACTAACACTGCTACCCATAGACTCACCAACACTGCTACCATAGACTCACTAACACTGACACCCATAGACTCACTAGCACCGCTACCCATAGACTCACCACACTGCTACCCATAGACTCACTAACACTGACACCCATAGACTCACTAACACGCTACCCATAGACTCACTAACACTGCTACCCATAGACTCACTAACACTGCTACCCATAGACTCACTAACACTGCTACCCATAGACCCACAAACACTGATTCCATAGACTCACTAACACTGCTACCCATAGACTCACTAACACCGCTACCCATAGACTCACTAACACTGCTACCCATAGACTCACCAACACTGATACCCACAGACTCACTAACACTGCTACCCATACACTCACTAACACTGCTACCATAGACTCACTAACACTGCTACCATACACTCACTAACACTGCTACCCATAGACTCACTAACACTGATACCCATAGACTAACACTGCTACCCAGACTCACTAACACTGCTACCCATAGACTCACTAACACCGCCACCCATAGACCCACAAACACTGCTACCCATAGACTCACTAACACCGCTACCCATAGACTCACTAACACTGCTACCCATAGACTCACTAACACCGCTACCCATAGACTCACTAACACTTCTACCCATAGACTCACTAACACCGCTACCCATAGACTCACTAAAACTGCTACCCACAGACTCACTAACACTGCTACCCATACACTCACTAACACCGCTACCCATAGACTCACTAACACCGCTACCCATAGACCCACAAACACTGATTCCCATAGACTCACTAACACCGCTACCCATAGACTCATCACACTGCTACCCATAGACTCACTAACACTGCTCCCATAGACTCACTAACACTGCTACCCATAGACTTACTAACACTGCTACCCATAGACTCACTAACACTGCTACCCATAGACTCACTAACACTGTTACCCATAGACTCACTAACACTGCTACCCATAGATTCACTAACACCGCTACCCATAGACTCACACTGCTACCCATAGACTCACTAACACTGCTACCCATAGACTCACTAACACGCTACCCATAGACCCACAAACACTGATACCCATAGACTCACTAACACTGCTACCCATAGACTCACTAACACCGCTACCCATAGACTCACTAACACTGCTACCCATAGACTCACCAACACTGCTACCATAGACTCACTAACACTGACACCCATAGACTCACTAACACCGCTACCCATAGACTCATCACACTGCTACCATAGACTCACTAACACTGACACCCATAGACTCACTAACACCGCTACCCATAGACTCACTAACACTGCTACCCATAGACTCACTAACACTGCTACCCATAGATTCACTAACACTGCTACCCATAGACTCACTAACACTGCTACCATAGACTCACTAACACTGACACCCATAGACTCACTAACACCGCTACCCATAGACTCACTAACACTGTTACCCATAGACTCACTAACACTGCTCCCCATAGACTCACTAACACTGCTACCCATAGACTCACTAACACTGCTACCCATAGACTCAAACTGATACCCACAGACTCACTAACACTGCTACCCATAGACTCACTAACACCGCTACCCATAGACTCACACTGATACCCACAGACTCACTAACACATGCTACCCATAGACTCACACTACTACCCATAGACTCACTAACACTGCTCCCCATAGACTCACTAACAATGCTACCCATAGACTCACTAACACCGCTACCATAGACTCACTAACACTGCTACCCATAGACTCGCTAACACCGCTACCCATAGACTCACTCACACTGCTACCCATAGACTCACTAACAATGCTACCCATAGACTCACTAACACTGCTACCCATAGACTCACTAACACTGCTACCCATAGACTCACACTGATACCCACAGACTCACTAACACTGCTACCCATAGACTCACTAACACCGCTACCCATAGACTCACACTGATACCCACAGACTCACTAACACTGCTACCCATAGACTCACACTACTACCCATAGACTCACTAACACTGCTCCCATAGACTCACTAACACTGTTACCCATAGACTCACTAACACATGCTACCCATAGACTCACACTACTACCCATAGACTCACTAACACTGCTCCCCATAGACTCACTAACACTGCTCCCCATAGACTCATTAACACTGTTACCCATAGACTCACTAACATGCTACCCATAGACTCACACTACTACCCATAGACTCACTAACACTGCTCCCCATAGACTCACTAACACTGTTACCCATAGACTCACTAACACATGCTACCCATAGACTCACACTACTACCCATAGACTCACTAACACTGCTCCCCATAGACTCACTAACACTGTTACCCATAGACTCACTAACACATGCTACCCATAGACTCACACTACTACCCATAGACTCACTAACACTGCTCCCCATAGACTCACTAACACTGCTCCCCATAGACTCACTAACACTGTTACCCATAGACTCACTAACACATGCTACCCATAGACTCACACTACTACCCATAGACTCACTAACACTGCTCCCATAGACTCACTAACACTGTTACCCATAGACTCACTAACACATGCTACCCATAGACTCACACTACTACCCATAGACTCACTAACACTGCTCCCCATAGACTCACTAACACTGTTACCCATAGACTCACTAACACATGCTACCCATAGACTCACACTACTACCCATAGACTCACTAACACTGCTCCCCGTAGACTCACTAACACTGCTCCCATAGACTCACTAACACTGTTACCCATAGACTCACTAACACATGCTACCCATAGACTCACACTACTACCCATAGACTCACTAACACTGCTCCCATAGACTCACTAACACTGTTACCCATAGACTCACTAACACTGCTCCCATAGACTCACTAACACTGCTACCCATAGACTCACTAACACTGCTACCCATAGACTCACTAACAATGCTACCCATAGACTCACTAACACTGCTACCCATAGACTCACTAACACTGCTCCCATAGACTCACTAACACTGCTACCCATAGACTCACTAACACCGCTACCCATAGACTCACTAACACCGCTACCCATAGACCCAACACTGCTACCATAGACTCTCCAGTCGTGGTGTATCACTGTGGTCATCCAGCAGTAGACCGCAGTACACCGCCTCACGACCCCAACGCCCCGATCCACAAATACGAAGAGGAGGCATCACCACGGCGCTACGACTCCACTGCTGCTCCCGTCGAGGGTATGATCTGGACTTGACCAGCTGAACGTGAGATTGTTCGTTGTTGGCTCTGGATCTACATCAGCAGCCGTATGGATGAAGAGGAAGAATAACAAATGACCGTTGTTCAAACTAAATCGGGACCCAGTTCTGCTTATACGTTCTACCATTATCCGTAAGAGGTTTTAGGTTAGATCGCGTAACTATGAATGCGTCGTGAAACCTGCCACACCCGGCATAGCCAACGAGCAAATTCCTGCCACATGAACAGAGCACGTCAATTTGTTGCTAGTCCAGAGCACTAACCGGTTACGTGCCGCAGAGCGAAACCCATTCCAGTATTTACAATTCGAGTAGCCGTGACGTTTCGACGGCGTAATTACAACAACAACAACAAGCAGCAGCAGCATCAGGCGGACAGCCAGAGAGTTGATAATTGCTATTCTTAGGTTTTTTTCGGTAAAGTCACGTAGGTAAAAAATTAAAATTAATAAAGCAAAATAAAATAAAAATCACGACGTTTCGGAGGCAACACAAGCTTCCGTCTTCAGGTGGAACCGTCACAGCCACGACAGCTGTATCAAGTAAATGAGAGATTGCAGGAGCTACCACTCCGTATATACACTTGATACAGCAATCGTGCTGTACGGTTCCATCTGAAGACGGAAGCTTGTGTTGCCTCCGAAACGTCGTGATTTTTATTTTATTTTACTTCTATTATTTTAATTTTTTACCTACGTGACTTTACCGAAAAACCAAGAACATGAATCCTTGCAGTCACGAAAGCTTCAAATCTAAGTTGATAATTGTTTTTTTACCCTTCTATCTGGCAACAAAGGAGTCATGTTTGCATAGACCACAATACCTGCAGTCGGAATGCAAACAAAAAATAACTCNGATAATGTATGCACTGTCCTTGAAGTTGATTGGTCCACACCCGAGACAGCTTTCCTTAGAGCCTAGTCTCACATGGGTTGGACCAGGCGCCAAAAGGCGCACAACTCAAAGCAACAATTATATTTTGCTACTGGCAAATGAGGTTCCAATGGTGTAAATGCTTACCCGAGCCTCAAAGGAAAGCTGTTCGGGTGTGGACCAATCAACTTCAAGGACATGCACAGAGTGTTTTTTGCATTNTGACTGCAGGTATTGTGGTCTATGTAAACATGACTCCTTTAAAAAAGTCATTGTTGCATAGAAGGGTAAAAACAATTATCATATTTTTTCTGCCAAATGGGTCAATGAGCCNGAGAATTGTGGGGATTCCTCCTGACGTGCTGCAAGCCCCGTTTGAAAAGGNTTCGCTGCAGCCACGCGATTGCTTCTTNACCACTGCTGTCGNACTGACTTNCCTCCACAAATTCCAGAAAGGATGAGATTNGGCTCTCGACATAGGGTTATCTTTTGGATTTTTCTTTCAAAGTCACAAATAATAAAATAAATAAACNTAAAACATAAAATTCGATTTAAAGCCGTGACTGCAGGGATTCATCTTCTTGGTTCTTTCGGTAAAGTCACGTAGAAGGAAATTATAAAATAATAAAATAAAACNTAAAATAATTCTCACGACGTTTCGGCCACAACGCAAGCAGCCGTCCTCAGGTGAAGAACAGGTCTGTCGAGAAGACAGCGTCTGAACATTCAGAATTATTTTATTATGTTTTATTTTTATTATTTTATTATTTCCTTCTACGTGACTATACCGAAAGAACAAAGAACAGGATGAGATGTTACTATCCTGGAACTCCTCTACTTACGAACGAGTTAGGTGACAGAGGTCTGCCCGTAAGTCGAAGTCCCAACTTTATTCCTGTTCAAACACGTTGTATGGCATGCACATTAAACACGGAGAATGGCTTTAAAAGTTGTATAATCTCCTGTAGATGTAGATCCCACCGGTTCTTCATGTTCTGCAGATGGAGATGCTACCGGTTCATCACGTTCTGTAGATGCCACTGGTTCTTCACGTTCTGTAGATGTAGATGCCACTGGTTCTTCATGTTCTCGCAGATGTAGATGCCATCAGTTCTTCATGTTCTGTAGATGTAGATGCCACTGGTTCTTCGCGTTCTGCAGATGTAGATGACACTGATTCTTCACGTTCTGCAGATGTAGATGCCACTGGTTCTTCACGTTCTGCAAATGTAGATGCCACTGGTTCTTCACGTTCTGCAAATGTAGATGCCACTGGTTCTTCACGTTCTGCAGATGTAGATGCCATTGGTTCTTCACGTTCGGCAGATGTAGATGCCACTGGTTCTTCACGTTCTGCAGATGTAGATGCCACTGGTTCTTCACGTTCTGCAGATGTAGATGCCACTGGTTTTTCACGTTCTGCAGATGTAGATGCCACTGGTTTTTCACGTTCTGCAGATGTAGATGCCATTGGTTCTTCACGTTCTGCAGATGTAGATGCCACTGGTTCTTTACATTCTGCAGATGTAGATGCCATTGGTTCTTCACGTTCTGCAGATGTAGATGCCATTGGTTCTTCACGTTCTGCAGATGTAGATGCCACTGGTTTTTCACGTTCTGCAGATGTAGATTCCACTGGTTCTTCACGTTCTGCAGATGTAGATGCCACTGGTTCTTCACGTTCTGCAGATGCCACTGGTTCTTCACGTTCTGCAGATATAGATGCCATTGGTTCTTCACGTTCTGCAGATGTAGATGACACTGGTTCTTCACGTTCTGCAGATGTGGATGCCACTGGTTCTTCACGTTCTGCAGATGTAGATGCTACTGGTTCTTCACGTTCTGCAAATGTAGATGCCACTGGTTCTTCACGTTCTGCAGATGTAGATGCCATTGGTTCTTCGCGTTCGGCAGATGTAGATGCCACTGGTTCTTCACATTCTGCAGATGTAGATGCCATTGGTTCTTCACGTTCTGCAGATGTAGATGCCACTGGTTCTTCACGTTCTGCAGATGTAGATGCCACTGGTTTTTCACGTTCTGCAGATGTAGATGCCATTGGTTCTTCACGTTCTGCAGATGTAGATGCCACTGGTTCTTCACATTCTGCAGATGTAGATGCCATTGGTTCTTCACGTTCTGCAGATGTAGATGCCATTGGTTCTTCACGTTCTGCAGATGTAGATGCCACTGGTTTTTCACGTTCTGCAGATGTAGATGCCACTGGTTCTTCACGTTCTGCAGATGTAGATGCCACTGGTTCTTCACGTTCTGCAGATGCCACTGGTTCTTCACGTTCTGCAGATATAGATGCCATTGGTTCTTCACGTTCTGCAGATGTAGATGACACTGGTTCTTCACGTTCTGCAGATGTGGATGCCACTGGTTCTTCACGTTCTGCAGATGTAGATGCTACTGGTTCTTCACGTTCTGCAAATGTAGATGCCACTGGTTCTTCACGTTCTGCAGATGTAGATGCCATTGGTTCTTCACGTTCGGCAGATGTAGATGCCACTGGTTCTTCACATTCTGCAGATGTAGATGCCATTGGTTCTTCACGTTCTGCAGATGTAGATGCCACTGGTTCTTCACGTTCTGCAGATGTAGATGCCACTGGTTTTTCACGTTCTGCAGATGTAGATGCCATTGGTTCTTCACGTTCTGCAGATGTAGATGCCACTGGTTCTTCACATTCTGCAGATGTAGATGCCATTGGTTCTTCACGTTCTGCAGATGTAGATGCCATTGGTTCTTCACGTTCTGCAGATGTAGATGCCACTGGTTTTTCACGTTCTGCAGATGTAGATGCCACTGGTTCTTCACGTTCTGCAGATGTAGATGCCACTGGTTCTTCACGTTCTGCAGATGCCACTGGTTCTTCACGTTCTGCAGATATAGATGCCATTGGTTCTTCACGTTCTGCAGATGTAGATGACACTGGTTCTTCACGTTCTGCAGATGTGGATGCCACTGGTTCTTCACGTTCTGCAGATGTAGATGCTACTGGTTCTTCACGTTTTGCAGATGTAGATGCCACTGGTTCTTCACGTTCTGCAGATGTAGATGCCACTGGTTCTTCACGTTCTGCAGATGTAGATGCCACTGGTTCTTCACGTTTTGCAGATGTAGATGCCACCACCGCCTCTGTTGCGCAGCGGTTGAACTCACGACTCTCAGTCCGAACGGGCATAGACACCCAAAGATACACATACCGTAGAAATACATTAGAGATGCCACAGGTGATTTATGGCCTGCAAAACAAGATGGCCCATAATTGAAACCCGTAGNCACCCAGAGATAACATGGAAATATACAGAGACCCACAGAGATACAGAACATAGAGACACACAGAGACAAAGAGATTCAGAAATACATAGAGATACATTATAGACAATCCACAGTAGTGGGATGCCATGCAACTCACTATATGCCCATAGAGACTCATAGGTTACATTAGAGAGAAGAAGCCACAGCGATGTGATTGTTGCCATACCACTCGCACTCCGGACTGCACGGTAAACCCATAGAGACACAACGGCATACATAGACACTCATAGATATCCATTAGGTTAAGCCAAAGTAGTGCAATTGTGGCTATGAAACTAACAGTATGGCCAATAATTATAAACCCTTAGAGACTCATGGAGATACGTAGAGACCCATAGAGATGGAGACACACCTAGGGATACACATAGACACTCATAGATACCATTAGGTTAAGCAAGTAGTGCAATTGTGGCTATGAAACTAACAGTATGGCCCAATAATTATAAACCCTTAGAGACTCATGGAGTACGTAGAGACCCATAGAGATGGAGACACACCTAGGGATACACATAGACACTCATAGATATCCATTAGTGTTAAGCCAAAGTAGTGCAATTGTGGCTATGAAAAACAGTATGGCCCATAATTAAAACCCTTAGAGACTCATGGAGATACGTAGAGACCATAGAGATGGAGACACACCTAGTGATACACATAGACACTCATAGATATCCATTAGAGTTAAGCCAAAGTAGTGCAATTGTGGCTATGAAACTAACAGTATGGCCCATAGAGACTCATGGAGATACGTAGAGACCCATAGAGATACACTAGGGATACACANAGACAGAATCCATAGCCAAAGTAGTGATTGTGGCTATACCAGTCCCATCCGGACTCATGGTACGNAACCCATAGAGACACACCGGGATACATAGACCCATATATATCCATTAGAGTTAAGCCAAAGTAGTGCAATTGTGGCTATGAAACTAACAGTATGGCCCAATAATTATAAACCCTTAGAGACTCATGGAGATACGTAGAGACCCATAGAGATGGAGACACACCTAGGGATACACATAGACACTCATAGATATCCATTAGAGTTAAGCCAAAGTAGTGCAATTGTGGCTATGAAACTAACAGTATGGCCCAATAATTATAAACCCTTAGAGACTCATGGAGATACGTAGAGACCCATAGAGATAGAAACACGTAGGGATACACATAGACCCATAGAGATACATTCGAGTTAAGCCAAAGTAGTGCGATTGTGGCTATGAAACTAACAGTATGGCCCAATAATTATAAACCCTTAGAGACTCATGGAGATACGTAGAGACCCATAGAGATAGAAACACGTAGGGATACACATAGACCCATAGATATCCATTAGAGTTAAGCCAAAGTAGTGCAATTGTGGCTATGAAACTAACAGTATGGCCCAATAATTATAAACCCTTAGAGACTCATGGAGATACGTAGAGACCCATAGAGATAGAAACACGTAGGGATACACATAGACCCATAGAGATACATTCGAGTTAAGCCAAAGTAGTGCGATTGTGGCTATGAAACTAACAGTATGGCCCATATAATAAAGCCTTAGAGACTCATGGAGATACGTAGAGCCCCATAGAGATAGAAACACGTAGGGATACACAGACCCATAGAGATACATTCGAGATAAGCTGCTGTCATTGTGTGCTTAAGAATAGCCGAGAACATTCAACACAGGAAGCGTTGGTGGGTGACAGGTGTTACGCGCAGCAAGGTCACGCGCTTAACAAGTGGCAAAAGTCGGCACGCAGCTAATTAGGGGCAAGATGCAAGAGGCATCACAATGGCGAGATGTTAACTGCCTCGCCTGGTATACAGGAGGTGTCGTCAGGGTTCGAACAAGACCCCTGACGATGCCTGCTGCTGTGTATTTGGAGTTTGTGGTGTCTCTACCCCCCACCCTCCTTAACCCCCCCTCACCCCCACCCTCCTTAACCCCCCCCCNACCTCAACCCCCCTTAACCCCCCACCCACACCCCCCACCCCTTAACCCCCNACCCACCCCCCCACCCCCTTAACCCCNACCCACACCCCCACCACCCACACCCCCACCCCCTTAACCCCCACACCCCCACCACCCCACACCCCCACCCCCTTAACCCCCCACCCACACCCCNACCCTCCTGAACCCCCCCACCCCAAACCCCCACCCTCCTTAACCCCCCACCCACCCTCCCTAACCCACCCCACCCACACCCCCACCCTCCTGAACCCCCCCACCCCACACCCCCCNACCCCCAACCCCACCCCCTTAACCCCCACCCTCCTTAACCCCCCACCCACACCCCCACCCTCCTTAACCCCCCACCCCACCCCACCCTCCTTAACCCCCCACCCACACCCCCACCCCCTTAACCCCACCCTCCTTAACCCCCACCCACCCCCACCCCCTTAACCCCACCCCCCTTAACCCCACCCCACACCCCCACCCACACCCCCACCCTTCTTAACCCCCACCCCACCCCCTTAACCCCCACCCCACCCTCATTAACCCCACACCTCCACCCTCCTTAACCCCCCCACCCACACCCCTCGCTATGCCCGCCCACTCCCCCAAACCAACCAATGGTGAGCAGCTCGCCGTGGCTTCATTCAAACTCGGAGAGTCTGGGCGGCAGCGGCAGAGGCGCCTCTGAGGGAGAGACCGAGGCGACGTTTCGCGCGAGGGAGCGAACGAAGGAAGGAAGACGTTTAACAACAACAACAGCAACAACACAAGTTCGCCATGCTTTGAAACATCCTCCGTCGGGCTGTGAAAGAAAAAAGACGGAACTAACAGAGGGTCATGGATAAAACGTCGTACACCGCGGGCCCCTACAGAGCGACTAAACTCGTGAGTCTGTCGCCGCCGAGCGAGGTTCAGATTGTCTACGTTGGTTATCGATTAATCGCCGCCGCCGCGTTCTGTCGTTTTAATCTAAATCGATTTTAAAAAAATCGATAATAACGATGTTTAGATTTGGTAGCGCGCATTGGGCTCGACGGCCGTAACGTCGCCGCTGATTGGGCCGCTCGCGCCCCGCACCCGCCCCCTCCGTCGTCAGCCAATCACAGGGCGTCGTCTCGTCCCCCGGGGGGCGGGGCGAAGCGGTCTCGACCAATCACGGCCGTCGCCACGCTTATGCATGTTGGGGAAAGTAAAAGGCATTCGCGGTGTCTTCTTTGGTTCTTTCGGTAAAGTCGCCGCGTAGAAGGGAAATAATAAAATAATGAAAATAAAACATAATAAAATTTCGATTTAAAGTTTTCGTGACTGCAGGGATTCATCTTCTTGGTTCTTTCGGTGAAGTCACGTAGAAGGGAAGTAATACAATAATAAAAATAAAACATAATTCTCACGACGTTTCGGCCACAACGCAAGCAGCCGTCCTCAGGTGAAGAACAGGTCTGTCGAGAAGACAGAGTCTGAAAAATTGGAGCTTAGATTAGTTTACTTTATATTGGATATATTTTAAAAGTGATTAGTTTATCTTCTGTTTCTTTCGGTAAAAATATTGTCACTTATGTTGTGTTTTGTATGTTTGTTGTATAAATGTCCACATGTGATGATATACCACTCTTCTTCTTGGTTCTTTCGGTAAATCACGTAGAAGGGAAGTAATAAAAATAAAAAAAAAATAATAAATAATTAATGATAAAATTTATTAGTTTATTTTTTTATTTTATACTTCTCTCGTGACTTTACCGAAAGATCAAGAAATATCCCCATCACGAAGCTTATGAAGATAGCCACTCTGCCGAGATATTTCGTTTGCGGAATGGACAGGCTCAGTTTTGAACAACAACAACAAAAGTTAATACGCCTGCTAAGATTAAAAAATAGTTTAGTTTTATTTGGATATAGTTTGAAAGTTATTTGTTACCTTTATTGTAACTTCGGGAAAACTCCATTGGAACCTCATTTGCCAGTAAAAAATATGATAATTTTTTTTACCCTTCTATCTGGCAACAAAACTGACACCTTTTTTTTTACAAGGAGTCATGTTTGCATAGACCACAAT
The DNA here is from genome assembly GCA_018977245.1 of Lethenteron camtschaticum. Taxonomy (NCBI): domain Eukaryota; kingdom Metazoa; phylum Chordata; class Hyperoartia; order Petromyzontiformes; family Petromyzontidae; genus Lethenteron; species Lethenteron camtschaticum. The sequence continues at coordinate 8,586,319 of MU249573.1, read as the reverse complement.
ACCTGCAGTCATAATGCAAACAAAAACATAACTCTGATAATGTATGCACTGTCCTTGAAGTTGAGTTGTGCGCCTTTTGGCGTCATCTGGTCCAACACCATGTGAGACTAGGCTCTAAGGAAAGCTGTCTCGGGTGTGGACCAATCAACTTCAAGGACAGTGCATACATTATCAGAGTTGTGTTTTTGTTTGCATTATGACTGCAGGTATTGTGGTCTATGCAAACATGACTCCTTGTAAAAAAAAGGTGTCAGTTTCGGGCAAACTGTTGTGTGTTGTACTGTTTGTTGTTGTAACGTCCTTACCACGTGACCCATTACTTGGACATCTGTGTTGAAGCACTTTATAGCGTTTCGGATTCCTCCTGAACGATCAATATTCTGATTCTGAACCCAGCACAGAGCAGCAGCATCGGAGTCTCCGTGCCTTGAGATCATTCAGATGATCTTGGCTGCTATAAATGTCCACTGATGGGCCACTCTGTCGAGTTTGTGGATGGCCAAGTCGCTTCTGCAAAAAACAGGTCACTGCGGGTGGGCTGGTAGGAACGAACAAATGAATGGCTATAATAAAATGGCGGGGTACGATACGAAGGGAGAGTTTGAGGCCTAGTTCTAGGCTTTAGGCCTAGCTGTAGGCTTTAGGCCGCTGTGAGTTAATTTTTATTTAAATGTTTTAATTAAAACTATCTCAGGAATTATAAGGGAATGTTACACTTGTTTAGCCAGGAAAGCCTCACTGAGTCTAAAGGTTTTTGTAGGGTCCTGCCAAGTGTTTGCAGTAGGGGGCGATGTTGCTACACCTAATCGGACATCGGACGGACGGACGATATAATCTATTGTAGGCTGGTTCACTTCGTTCCTACCAGTAAAGTGGGGCTTTTCCTGCTAGGATGGGGATGGTTTATTTGTATGTTCGGGTGATTTGTTTACCTTTGCACGAACTATATCGTGTGTCTGTTTTAAATCCTTTATATTAAGTTCGCTTGCTTGCTTAGGACCGTGCAAATCTTTCGGTCGTTTTTTAACCCACTTCCCGTGATCCAATCGAGCTGACATTTTGCACACAGACTGTTGTGCGTGACAATTAATGTTCGTGAAAAAAAAATTTTTCCAAAATTTTACACTTTTTAGGGAAAAAATAATTATATGTAATTACCAATTGCTTAATGGTGGCAAGCAATCATCTGACCCATAGGTGGCAGCCATCTCAAGCCAGAGGACGAGAGGACTCTAGCCGCCACGCATATAAAGGATTTATAGTGAAAAACTTTGTTTTTACGGGTTAATTTTTATTTGTTTGTTGTAACGTTCTTAACCTGTGCCCCTGCTGGANATCTCTGGACAAAAAACTTTACAGCCGCATATCAGGACATCAATAACACTGGTCAACACACTTTTTCTGGCATAAGGTATTCCAAATATTGCATTTTCAATCAAAACTGCAGAAGAAAAATATTAAATAAATGTGGATCTACATAAAATGATATTATAACATATCCTAAAAATACAGCATATTTTAACACTAAAGCAGTCACTGACTCGCAACTTGCAATCATGAGTGACAGAGTTAATTTCGGGTAAAATCAATGAAAATGGGGTATGCCGATAGCATAAAATGAGATGTGATAGAGCAAATCTGAGATCAGATTTGGAATCAGCACCCTGTGAAATTAGTCTAAAACAGCTGCAAAATTCCAGGCCAGAAAAACATGTTTTTTTGTTGTTGACCAGTGTAATTGGCCGCCGATACTGCACCACAATCCCTCCATCTCATAAGCACATTCCTGCGGAGGGAGCTGGTAGGAACGTTGGGTTGCTCGGTCAATGGCCAGGGTCAACGGCGGCGTGGTGTATTCCGCAAATATGCCCGACTGTGAGGGCGGGCACAAGCCGGCGTGAGTAGGTTAAACGTTACATTGGTACGGTTGGCTACGTACTGTGCGAAGAAGTTCAATATATACATAGCGACTCCGAGAGATACTCAACATAGAAACCCATAGAGACACATTTAAGACAAGCCACAGGGCTGAGTTTGTGACATGCAGCCGAAACTATGGACCTCTATGGTAAACCCAGAGATACATATAGAGATCTTGATTTGAAGCTTTCATGACTTATTTTGTTTTATTTCTACCTACGTGACTTTACCGAAAGAACCAAAGAGTATACATAGAGTTGTACAGAGACTCAGAGTACTCTACATCGAAAACCAAAGAGACGCATTCAATTTACAGCGCCAAATACTCCAAACGCATGTTTCTAAATGTGGAGGGGAAAGCCGGAAGACCGGAGAAATTTCACATGACCTGGGGAAGAACATGGAAGCTCCAAGTCTACAGGCTTCAGGGTCAGGATCAAACCCGTGTCCTTCCGTATACCAGGCGAGGTAGTAAACATCTCGCCACACACGCGCCGGTCGTTGGTGGTGAGGGATATCTGAGCGCACATCTCGGATAACGCCTAAACGTGGTGTTGCAAGCCATGGCCGGGAATCGAGCTTGGGTTGCCGCTGCGTACAGAGCGCGTGTGTGTGTGTGGAGCTATTACAGCTCCCACGTTGGCACAGTATCCGTAGATGCTGTGTATACGGCAGTGGTTTAGTGGCCAGGATTTCTGCATTCCTGTAGAAACTGCCATGGCGACGATTATAAAATGTTCTTTATCTAAGAAAAAAACCTCTCAGGAGTCGGTATTGGGTTGTTTGGTTATTTTATGGTGATTCATTCAACCCCCCATCTCTCTCTTTATTTAAGGCCTCGACACGGAGGCATTGGGTCTCTGTGTGTCTATGTTGTGTGTCTCTCTCTGTGTGTCTCTGTGTTCTCTCTCTGCTTGTGTGTCTGTGTGTCTCCGTGTCTGTTTTGTCTCTCAAATTTAGTTATGCCTGATGACGGTTGCTTGTGTTGCATTCGAAACGTCGTATTATCATTATTTAATTTATTTCCTTTCGACGTGATTTATCGAAAGAACAAGAGTAATTTCTGCTTTCGTGACTGCTTCATCTCTTGTTTCTTTCGGTAAAGTCACGTAGAAGGGAAGTAATTATAAAAATAAAACATAATAAAAATTCTGTTTTACAACGCAAGCATCAACGGCTGCTTGCGTTTAGCCGAAACGTCGTGGAGAATTGTTTTATTATGTTTTATTTTNATTATTATTTTCCCTTCTACGTGACTTTACCGAAAGAAACAAGAAGATGAACCCTGCAGTCACGAAAGCTTCATATGAGTTTCATTCAAAGATAATGGTTTTTCCTGGGAAAGGAAACTTATCTTCTTGGTTCTTTCGGTAAAGTCACGTAGAATGGAAGTAATAAATAATAAAATAAAAATAATAAAATAATTCTCACGACGTTTCGGCCACAACGCAAGCAGCCGTCCTCAGGTGAAGAATGAAACACCACCACGCTTGAAGCGTATATTTAAGCTGGTTGGAAGGGGGAAGGGCGCCTTGACAAAATAATTTGCATATCAAGAGGAATTTAGCATATTTATGGGAAATGCAGGTATGTGATTAGTACTACTTGTGAAATGCGTAGGAGGTGGGTGGGGGTTTAAAGTCATATTATGCCGTGCATTATGCAGGATTACCGAAAGAACCAAGAAGATGAATCCTGCAGTCACGAAAGCTTTAAATCGAAAGGAAACTTAGTTTCCTGAAAACGAGAGGGTGACACTCAAGGGTCCGAAATCAGAATCTGCATAAAGATTTGAGGAATCCGATGAGTTGTGAAACTCTTTTCACGAATGTCCAGTAACAACAAACGACAGAAAAACCGATCTTAGTGCAAAGTATAACAAAGATGAAACAAGTCACGGAAAATAACTTAAAAAATTGCTAAAGTATACAAGTTGAAATTGCAAAAGTCTTATCAATTCCTGCTGATGTTTCAACAATAAATGCAAGCTTGGGCAAGGCAGAAAAACAACAACAGCAAGACAACAAGTAATATTTTGCTGTTTTTCTTTCTATTGTCTACAATATTTTGCTGTTTTATTCTTGGATTTTCTGTTTGCACATAGTCACTTTAAGATGTTTTCTTGTTCATGTTTTTTGTTTGTTGCGGTTGCACCAGATTCAAGAGCCGAATGGCTCACAGGGCTATACCTAATAAATTAACTTTGAACTTTGAAGTGCAAATTTTAAACCATGCTGGGATGGTAATGGTGCAATCAATTTAGCTCACTTGCCAAAATCGCTGGCTTATTACATAAACAAGCTGTATTTTTAAAACAACCAAATAGTGACCTCAAAACGACAACCCCATTGCTATATTTAGGATCCATCTTCTTGGTTCTTTCGGTAAAGTCACGTAGAAGGGAAATAATAAAATAATAAAATAAAACATAATACAATAATTCTCACGACGTTTCGGCCACAACGTAAGCAGCCGTCCTCAGGTGAAGACCAGGTCTGTCGGGAGACAGCGTCTGAATGAAACACCACCACGCTTGGAGCGTATATTTAAGCTGGGTTGGAGGGGGAAGAGCGCCTTGACAAAGGAATTTGCATATCAATTTGTCAAGGCGCTCTCCCCTCCAACCCAGCTTAAATATACGCTCCAAGCCTGGGGTGTTTCATTCAGACGCTGTCTTCACCTGAGGACGGCTACTTGCGTTGTAGGAAATGTCGTGAGAATTATTTTATAATGTTTTATTTTTATTATTTTATTATTTCCCTTCTACGTGACTTTACCGAAAGAACCAAGAAGATGAATCCCTGCAGTCACGAAAGATTTAAATCGAAATATTTAGGAACGTGTCGATATTTTGACCGGCTGCCTCCATTTACGGAGCTTCCCTCGTGAGCGTAAGGTCGCATTTTAATTATTAAACCATTGGTTCAATGTGTCTAAAATATTTAAATCATAACCTCACCCACTACACACACACACACACCCCACCTCCCAATACGCTTTCCAATATTAACCTACTGGCTGTGGTCTATTAACCAACTGGGACCGGTTACGTAAAACATTGAAAGGGATAAACTCAAATTTTCTTTCTGTGGATTTCACACCTGATGATGATTGCTTGTGTTGCAGTTGAAACGTCGAAAGAATTTGTATTGTTTTATATTTATATTATTTTATTATTTCCCTTCTACGTGACTTTCCCGAAAGAACCAGGAATAGGGATAAACTCCTTTAGTTTTCTACCATCCTATCCTCTTCCCTCACCTACCTCTTCTACCACGTTACCTGCTCCACCACCCCTCTCCGTACAGGGGTAAGTGGTGACGTCGCAGTCAAGATGCGCGTCGCTTTCAAATGCGTTGCTTCTGCGGCCGTCTGGAACGCTCTCTTCCTTCCGACGTTCGGCAGCCACTGGGAGCTTTGCAACTTTAAACTCATCTAGACTGAAATCAAATTTTTTTAGAACTGATTTTTGTGTAAAGTTATTATGTTTTTTTTTTTNATAATAAAATAAACATAAAATTATTATGTTTTATTTTTTTATTATTTTATTACTTCCCTTCTACGTGACTTTACCGAAAAAACCAAGAAGATGAATCCCTGCAGTCACGAAAGCTTTAAATCGAAATTTAAATCGAAGTTTCGCCTGTTTGTTTTTTTAATCTGTAATTACGGAACGCTTCGATGTCGTCTGCCNGCCGAGTCAAACTCCGAAAAAATTAACCCGTAAAAACAAGGTTTTTCACTCTAAATCCTTTATATGCGTGGCGGCTAGAGACCTCTCGTCCTCTGGCTTGAGATGGCTGCCACCTATGGGTCAGATGATGTCTGCCAGTATTAAGCAATTGGTAATTAAATATTTAATTTGTTTTCCCTAAACAGTGTAAATTTTGAAACATTTTTCACGAAATAATTGTCTCGCACAACGAGTCTGTGCAAAATGTCAGCTCGATTGGATCACGGAAGTGTGTTAAAAACGACCGAAAGATTTGCACGGTCGTAAGCGCGCAAGCAAGCAAGTGAACTTAATATAAAGGATTTAAAAAAAGAACCTCCTCGCTCAATAAATACAAAAACTGATTCTGATCTCTCTTGTCCCGCCCCCCNTTCAACAGTGGAACGAGGTGACTTCGCAGTTCCGCGCGTCGGTGCCGCTACGTAGGCACCGCGCTGGCCTGCGTTCGCACGCTCGCTGCTTCACGGCGGCGGAGGCGTGCGACAGCCTCCTGTCCGTGCTGCGCGCGCACGCCGCCTTCGGGCACCGCGTCGGGCGCCCGCAGGCCGCCGCGCTGCTGCGCAAGCTGCTCAAGAACCACGTCATTGAGGACGTGAAGGGACGCTGGGGCTCGGAGGACGTCCACGCCGACGACGGGCGGCTCTACCGGTGCGGTGGGGGGCGGGGGGGCGTGGTGTTTCCAGGGGGGTGGGGGTCTGTGTCATCGAGTTTTGTGTTGGTCGGGCGCACGGCTGGGAGAGCCACGGAGGCTTGGCGATGTTAACTACTTCGCCTGGTATGCAGGAGGTCGTAGGTTCGATCCAGACCCTGACGATGCCTGCTGCTGTATATTTGGAGATTGCAGTGTCTCTCTTTCTCTCATCATCAACACAGTTACTAGATGTTGACTACCTCGCCTGGTATGCAGGACGTCGTGGGTTCAATACAGAACCTGACGATGCCTGCTGCTGTATATTTGGAGATTGCAGTGTCTCTCTTTCTGTCATCATCATCACGGTGGCTAGATGTTAACTATCTCGCCTGGTATACAGGAGGTCGTGGGTTCGATACAGACCCTGACGATGCCTGCTGCTGTATATTTGGAGATTGCAGTGTCTCTCTTTCATCATCATCACGGTGGCTAGGAGATGTTAACTATCTCGGGTGTACAGGAGGTTGTGGGTTCGATACAGACCCTGACGATGCCTGCTGCTGTATATTTGGAGATTGCAGTGTCTCTCTCTCTCATCATCATCACAGTTGCTAGATGTTAACTACCTCGCCTGGTATTCAGGAGGTTGTGGGTTCGATCCAGACCCTGACGATGCCTGTTGTATATTTTAAGTTTACGGTCTTTCTCTCTCCCTGTGGACGCGTGGATTTTAAACGAGATAAACGAACCTTAAAGCTGAATCGGAGTTAGGTCAACAAGGCTGTCTTAACTTTTGGCACATAACTGGGTAGTGGTACAGACACAGAGCGATGCTGTTGCTTTAAGAACCAAATCACCTACACGACATTCAAGCTACATCTGGGGTAAAACTCGAAAAATTCGTGGTCCCACGTTGCAGCCTCTTAAAGCCTCTGCGTTGAATCCGGCTTCTGTCGTGTGGCTCAAGAGACTATAACTGCGTCGGTTTACTGAGAGATGATGGCGCGTCATAGTCGGCGAGAGACGGAGGTCGCAAACGGGTTTTGATTCCTTACCCGTACCTGTACCTGGCCGCACCAGGGTCGCAAACGGGTACCCGTACCATACCCGGCCGTTCCCGTACCCTACCCGTACCCAGCCGGGTACGGGTAGGGTACCTCTGGGATGAAGCCATGTTGCAGGCGCGGGTGGGTTGATTCTAGGAACTTGAATTGTGAGAAGAGACAAGACGTTGGGAAATAAGTGACAAACGGTTACTCACCAGTGACTCATGGTCTACTCGTACCCGGCCGCACCAGGGTCGCAAGCGGCTACCCGTACCTGGCCGGGTACGGGTAGCCGGGTATCGGGTAGGGTACGGGTATTGGGTACCGGGTATTGGGTACCCGGTTGCGACCTCTGGCGAGACATAATAATGCCGCGTTGTCCAGGGCCACTGGCCATTTCTGGCTATTTTGTACAGTTCTCGGGTTAGATCGCTTAACTATAAATGTGTCGTTAAACCCGCCACCACCCGACACAACTGATTGGTAAGGTTTGTCATGTCAACAAAACGTGGCCAATTCGTTACTCGGTACAGCACTAACCGCTCGCGTGTTGGAGAGTGAACCCACATTATTTACAATTCGAGTACGAAGTTTCGCCGGCGATTACAGTAACAACGACCAGCATCATCAGGCGACGGCCAGGGTTGTGGAGGATTCCTCATCCTGTTCCGGTCTTGAATAGAGGGATCCACGTGATGTGTCACTCGTGAGTCAACCAGGTGTAAAGACCAAATCGCTTAACGGGCAGTTTCTTGGAACCAATTACCGTCGTCAAGAGGGGAGTTCTACTCCACGGCACGTTTAAAAACGCTGCGTTTTGTCGTCGTTTCTCCCGACCCCTACGAAAGGATGTCAAACGCCCGCGTTGCTCGAACCCGTCGGGCCAACGTCAACGGCTCGCCCGACTCTCTCGCCTGACTCTCTCTCTCCCGACTCTCTCTCTCCCGACTCTCTCTCTCCGACTCTCTCTCCCGACTCTCTCTCTCCGACTCTCTCTCCGACTCTCTCGCCCCACTCTCTCTCCCGACTCTCTCTCCTGATTCTCTCCCGACTCTCTCGCCCGACTCTCTCTCTCCCGACTCTCTCTCTCTCTCCGACTCTCTCTCGACTCTCTCGCCCGACTCTCTCGCCCTCGCAGGTTCCCGCCCGAGTCGCCGCTCAAGGCGGCGGCCGCTTGCCGGCGCTCTCCCCGCGGTCACCGCCCTCGGGCTCCCTGGACGGCGCTCGNCAGGAGAAGCGACGGGACGTGGAGGACGATCGCCGCCACGACAACGACGACGACGACAAGGACGAGGAGGAGGAGGTCTGTCTCCGCGCCGGCGGCCCCGGCTCGCATCCGCCCCTGCCAGAGCTCCGGCGGCTCGGGCCGGCGCAGGATCACGCGGGCCGCGGGAATCACCGGACCTCCGCCCCGGTTCCTGCTGGTGAGGCCGGAGACGCGGCGGCGTCGGCAGCGGCGGCGTACCGTACGTATAGACCAGGGGTCGGCAACCAAAATAACAAGAAGAGCCATTTCTTTCCAATTCGGTACAAAATTCAGTATTTCAAGAGCCGCAATGCATCTGAGTACATACTGTACTCACGTACATATCGTCAAGAAGCAGCCCGTAAAGAGCCGCATGCGGCTCCGGAGCCGTAGGTTGCCGACCCTGGTATAGACTTTCGCTACCGCCACCCTCGGCAGCGTCCGGAAGCTCCCGTAAACAACAACAACAACGGATCTATGAGAAGTGCACGGCAAGATGCCGGGGATGGCTGGCGGAATTTTTCCGGATACGTGACGAAGATATTTGTATTTCCGCCTTTGACAGATGCCGGTTAAGAGAGCATTGTGGGTGGTGAAGTGCTTTTGCTTTTCCGCGTTAACACAACGCTAACGCACGTGCTATGGGGCGGTCACTCCAACTCGACAACGAACCCTACACTATACACTCCTGCGTCACTTTTCACATCTCAAACTAATGATAATGAGCGGTAGAAACGTGAATATTTAAACAGTTGAACAATAACAAGTGAAAAAAGCGGCGCATCTTTTCGGGGAACTTGCCGTGAGATCCGCGGCATTCTATTCTGTTTAGAATGTAGCCAGCGCTCCTTATCCAGGGCTCTTTACAACGCAAACCGACGGGGCGGTACGCGGAGAAGGAGGGTGGGGTGGAGCGGCTGTCGGCGAGTGAGGTGACGGAAGGGACGGAGGGACAGGGGCTGGGAATGGAGCCGCGCGTGATGTTGGCCGGGTTGTAGGTGTAGTGGTGTTAACTACTCGCTGTTCGCAAGCTGTGAGAGAGCGGATCGTGAACAAGGTTTTCCCGCTCAATCAAACGGTCAGGGTCAAAATGGGGTGAGGTAGGATCCAAATGCCAGATTGGGAAGGACCAATCGGAGGGTCCCACAAGGTGGCCGGGATTGGACAACCCGGCCACGAACAGGTATAAAAGCCAGAGCGCTGAGAGCTCTTGGCCAGTTCTGCTACACGAAGACCCAAGTCGGCCGAAGACATCTAGGACCCTGGACCAAGCCCTCCAGCCCTTGTCAGGGCTCGGGCTCAGTGTAACCAGTGGTCGGGGAGAGATCCCCTAGGTCCAGCCAGAGGACGCTGGGAGAGCAGGGAGATTAGATAGCCTGCAAGGTCCGGAGGCTGGACCTCTTCAGGGTAACGGGTGAGGGGACCATATACCCCTTTGTGTGATAGGAACTGTGTATTAAGACAATAAACAGTGTGTGCCATAAAGAATTTCGATTTAAAGCTTTCGTGACTGCAGGGATTCATCTTCTTGGTTCTTTCGGTAAAGTCACGTAGAAGGGAAGACGTTGAATGATGGGGAGGTGACATGGCACGGCTGGGACACGGCGATTGTCCGCGACGGACAGCAGGGACTGGGCTTCTTGTCTCACTGCGCGGTCCCGTAGTTAGCAACTTCACCGACGCGGAAATTATTTCGTTCAACCGAAGAGCGTCAGTAGATTTTATCGATCGCGCGCACGCAACTTTTTCGCAAAACCCGAACATTCCATCGAGGGCTAACCCGGCCCAGCTTTAGAATATTTCAAACTGGGCCCTGAGTACGCTCTAGGCTGTCGAAAGTGGGATACGGCGGTTTCAACGAGGGGGGGGTACGCAGAATCCTGGGGGGGTTGGGGGGGGTACACGTGGCAATATCCCAGGGGTTACGTGAGGTCATCTCTATAAATGGTGAAATTACAGGTAGTCCTCGACTTACGACGGAGATGCGTACGACGACCCCATCGAGTGGAAATTAAGTCGAAGTGCCCGCNTACCCAGGAGCTTAAAGAACGGTGATAATTTAGCAAAACAGAGTAATTAACAGTACCGTACGTATAAACTATACACTGTATGTATTTATCGATTACAATACTGTATTGCACGGCAAAATGAAAGTAAAAAAAAGCCAAGGTAAATTCTTAGCCTACCTATATGACTGCAGGAAACAATCCTATTGTNTATAAAAACTTTTAACATGCATTGAGTATCGTAACGTATCATATGGTACNAAGATTCTGTCCGTCGTCTGCACCAAGATTCTATCCGTCTGAATACTTTAACGACGTTAGGTTGTTGATGGCAATTTGTCGTATCGCCATCGTAAGATCGAAATTCGTAAGTCGGACCATCGTAACTCGGGACTACTTGTATATCATATGTGAGAGTGGTGAATGGTCGGGTGTGAATCTGGCAATGTCAAATAACTATGTTAAAATATCATATGATCTAACCCATAATGCTATACACGACCTTTCTCAACTCATTGATCCTGATCAATTTGGTTTCCAAGGGCAACCGGCAAGCGCGAACATGACGTCATGCGGCGTGCAGAGCGTCTGTTGAATTGTTTTTTTAATCGCTTGCGGTCATCGTTAAGCGAGGAGAATGATAACCTCACAAAGTGGACAATTGGATCAAATATTGATTTTCATTATCCGTACATTTCTCAGAACCTTGTTGGGTCCAGCAAGGGGAGTATACTCTGTTGAAACAAATGTAACAAGGTGGTACAATTGCAGGTTTTTTTTGGTTAGATCGCGTAAATATATAAATGTGTCATTAAACCCGCCACCACCCGACACGGACATAGTAAGGTTGTACGTAAACAGAACGTGGCTTTTATGAGTACGACATAGTGTGTAGTGTATAGTNGTGTAGTGTATAGTGTAGTGTATTAGTGTAGTGTATAGTGTGTAGTGNATAATAGTGTAGTGTGNAGTGNATGTAGTGTATAGTGTGTAGTGTGTAGTGTATNGTAGTGTAGTGTATAGTGTAGTGTATAGTGTNGTGTGTAGTAGTGTAGTGTATAGTAGTGTGTAGTGTATATGTAGTGTATAGTAGTGTAGTGTATAGTAGTGTAATGTATAGTGTAGTGTGTAGTGTATGTAGTAGTGTATATATGTAGTGTAGTGTATAGTGTATGNGTGATGTTAGTGTATGGTNGTGTAGTGTAGTATATAGTAGTGTAGTGTATATGTAGTAGTGTAGTGTAGTGTAATGTATATGTCGTGTGTAGTTATAGTGTAGTGTATANTGTATGGTGAGTGTATAGTGTAGTGTAGTGTAGTGTAGTGTAGTGTATAGTGTATGGTTGTAGTGTATGTGTGTATAGTGTATGTCGTGGTAGTGTATAGTGTATGGTAGTGTAGTGTAGTGTATAGTGTAGTGTATAGTGTATNTAGTGTAGTGTATAGCGTAATATAGTGTAGTGTATAGTGTAGTGTAATAGNGTAGTGTATAGTGTATGGATAGTGTAGTGTATAGTGTAGGTATAGTAGTGTATGAGTGTAGTTGTCATAGTGTAGTGTATAGTAGTGAATGTGTAGTGTAGTGATAGTGAGTGTATAATGTATANTAGTGTATTATAGTGTAAGTGTGTAGTGTGTATAGTGTATGTGAAGTGGTGTATAGTAGTGTGTGTGATGTAGTGTAAGNATGTTATAGTGTATGTATANTGTATAGTTGTTAGTGTGAGATAGTGTAGTGTATAGTAGTGTATGATAAGTGTAGTGTATAGTGNAGTGTAGTGTGTAGTAGTGTATAGTGTAGTGTATTGTGTAGTGTATAGGTGTAGTGTATAGTGTAGTGTAGTAGTNTGAGAGTGTAGTGTATAGTAGTGTATAGTAGTGATATAGTGTATAGTGTAGTGGTATAGTGTGTGTAGTGTATAGTGTAGTGTAAGTAGGTAGTGTATGTGTATAGTGTAGTGTAGTGTAAGTGTATGTATGTGTAGTTATATAGNGTAGTTATAGTGAGTGTGTAGTGGTGTGTCATAGTGTAGTGTATATAGTTATGTATAGTGTAGTGTATAGNAGTGTAGTGTGTAGTGTGTAGTGTAGTGTATNTGTAGTGTATAGTGNATAGTGTAGTGTGTAGTAGTGTAGTGTATAGTGTAGTGTATAGTTGTATAGTGTATGTGTATGTANTAGTGTAGTGTAGTGTAGTGTATAGTAGTGTAGTGTATAGTANGAGTGNGTAGTGTGTAGTNGTGAGTTGTAGTAGTGTAGTGTATAGTTGTATAGTAAGTGTATAGTGTAGTGTATAGTAGTGTAGTGTAGTGTGTATAGTGTAGTGTATAGTGTAGTGTGTAGTGTGTAGTGTGTAGTGTATGTGTAGTGTATAGTAGTGTAGTGTATAGTAGTGTAGTGTGTAGTGGNGTAGTGTATAGTGTAGTGTATAGTAGTGTAGTGTATAGTGTATGTGTATAGTGTAGTGTATTGTGTAGTGTATAGTGTGTAGTGTATAGTGTAGTGTATGTAGTGTATAGTGTAGTGTATAGTAGTGTAGTGTAGTGTAGTGTAGTGTATAGTAGTGTAGTGTGTAGTAGTGTATGTGTAGTGTATTGTGTAGTGTAGTGTGTATGTGTAGTGTATAGTGTGTAGTGTAGTGTATAATAGCGTAGTGTATAGTAGTGTAGTGTGTATAGTGTAGTGTATAGTGTAGTGTATAGTGTAGTATACTAGTACAGCACACCGGTTGCAACATTATCAATCTGAGTACGATGTTTTGCCAGTAATTACAACCAGCTTCATCAGGCGACAGCCAGATTTGTGGATAAATCTTCCTGTTTCGTTCCTTAAATAGAGGGTAGATGTGATGACGTCACTTGGGGATTAATGAATGCATTTCAATGACTATCGGTATCCATTGCCGTTGGGCTTATGTATATCGTAATCGACATACATTACGCGTGCGCGTTACGCTTTTGCTCGCGAAAGCCTACGTGTTCAAGGGGGGGGGGGGGGGGGTACAGTAACCAAAAAAGTTTGAGAACTACCGCCATCACATATTGCCAGCGTCTCGTGGCTTGCTGCGAGCTCCTAACCCTGGGCCCGGCCTGCCGGACAATAATAATAGTTCAATAATAGTTCAATTTGTAACGCGCGCAAATTTGCAGACGTAGTGGCCGCAACTCAAAGGCACGGAGCCAAGCTCAGAGTCGCTCAAAAGCATGATTGTAGAGGTGAGTTTGTAAGTGTCTCTTGAAGGAGGCGATTGAGGCGATACTGCGAACGTGCAGAGGGTATCGTTCCAGACTGTTGGGGCTGCCACCGAGAAGCGGCGCGTAGACACAATGACCATCCTGGATCTTGGTATCGAGAGGAGGTCGTGAGTCGCGCTGCGCAGGCATCTGCCGTGCGCTGAGCTGCAAGTTGTCAATAATGAAGAAAGCTACGGCGGGCAGGCGCTGACCCCGCGAGGGAATCCGCCCGCGGCAAACAAACGTTCTCTCCCGCCCCCCCTTCCCACAGCAGTCGGCGGACTGGCGGAAGCGGCACAGCGTCGCCATCGCCGACGGCGTCGCGGGCCTCGAGTCCGCCGAGGCGGCGCGCGTGGCGGCGGCGGGACGGCCGCCACCTTTGCCCCGGCTCGCGTCACAGCGTCGCCGCCCGGAGCGGAGGCCGAGCTGCATCGGCGCAGGGCACCGATAGGAGCGGCGGCGCGCCGTGGTCGGCGCCGGCGGCAGCACGGCGGTCTGCGCCGAGGATGAGTACAAGCGGGACGCGCTGGAGCGGTGAGCGCGTGGGGGGGGCGGGAAAAAGGTCGGAGAGTTTGGCGCAGGAGCGGACGGGACAAACCGGCTTGCGTAGCAAGGACCGCTCTATGCCCTGTGCACACGGGCACCGTCGTGGGCTCGCGGTGATGCTTGTGGGTGCCACGGTGGCCAGGAGATGTTGACTACCTCGCCTGGTACGCAGGAGATCGCAGGTACGATCCCGACCCTGGCGCCTGCTGTATATGTGGAGTTGTGCGTTCTCTCTCTCATCATCATCACGGTGGCGGAGATGTAACTACCCGCCTGGCCTGGTACGCCCGACCTCGCCTGTGCTGTATATGTGGAGTTTGGTTCTCTCTCTCATCATCACGGTGGCCAGGAGATGTTAACCACCTCGCTGGCCAGGAGATGTTCACGACCTCGCCTGCTGTATATGTGGGTTTGCGTGTCTCTCTCCGTAGTGGTTTCTCTCTGGGTCTCCGNTTTCCCCTCCGCATTTNGAATCGACTCACGCGCTCAGAATCGCATATGGCTGCTCTAAGTATCCACATTCTAAGCCACTCGTTGAGCTCATTTGCGTTGGCCCGGTTGCTACGTAGCGGCANCTCAGCGGGGGACAACTAAAAAACACGTTTGTAAGAGGGGCGAGTGGTGGGCANGCGAGCGGCAGATCTTGAGCTTCAGGANAACGAGACACGTCGTGCATTCNGAGGACAGGNTTGTGTAGCAAGGCCCCCGTCCACCCCCCCCCCCCCCCGTGTAAACTGGCACCGGGTGTAGGTGGTGACGGTGGGTTGCCGCGGTGGTGATTTTTTTTTATTTTTGTCATTTTTACAATTGCCCGTTGCAAAGCACGAGAAAGGCGGGGGGGGGGGGGNTACAGTTATCCGCGGAATGACGAGCCCGAGGCCAGTGCCCACGGGGTAAGGGAGGAGGCAAGGACGATTGGGCTCTCACTGCCCCGCTCACGTAGGGGTAGCGATCGGGACGCGGGTTTGTAAGATGTCGGAGATGTTAACTACCTCGCCTGGTACGCATGAGGTCGTGGGCTCCCATCCCGACCCTGACGACGCCTGCCGCCGTATATTCGGAGTTTGCGGCCTCTCTCTCTCTCTCTCTCTCCCGTGTTGGTGGCGTGGAGTTTTCTCCGGGTCCTCCGCGTTTTTCTCGCTCCGCATTTACAACGGGCGTCAAGCGTTCAGAGCGTTTGGATGACCTCAGGGCTCCGGCAATCACTGTCGCCGGCTCACCGCCTGGCTCCTTTCCACTTGCCTCTGACTCCTCGCGGCTCCGAGTCGTTCTCCCAGAGTGAGCAAAAACCGTGCGTTGTACAAGTTGAAACCATTGTTATTCTGATGCTGGTGGCGATGCCGACGACGATGCCGTTGCCGATGGCTATGCCGATGACCCGCGCTGTTGACGACGACACTGACGTAGACGACGCTGCTGGCACTGATGAATTTGCAAGCGCTGCTGCTGCACGCACGCACGCGCGCACGTACGTAGAACTTCTTTCGCACGGTACGTAGCCAGCCGCGCTAATCGGAGGCGCTGCTGTAAGCGCCGAGACCGTGCTGACGGAGCCTCGTGTCGTGCGCTGGCAGGCTGCGGGCGCTGCTGGCGCTGCGCTCCCTCGAGGGGCTGCTGGACCGACGCTGGTGCACGGGCGCCACCTCGTGCACAACCTGCGCAGCGTGAACCGCCACGGGGTGGTGGTGCTCGCCGACGGCTCCGGTACGCGAGGCCTACGGGCCCGCAACCTCGGCCCCCATCCCGCTCACCGGAGTCGGGAGCGCGTGGAGCGGGGAGTGGAGAGCGAGAGAGTGAGCGAGAGAGTGAGTGAGCGAGAGAGTGAGTGAGCGAGGAGTNAGTGAGCGAGCGAGAGGTAGAGAGAGAGAGAGAGCGAGAGAGCGAGCGAGAGAGAGCGANAGAGAGAGAGCAGCGAGCGAGANAGCGAGAGANCGAGCGAGAGAGTGAGGAGCGAGAGAACCGAGGNCGAGCGAGGAGAGAAGCGAGCGANAGACCGAGNGAGGAGCGAGACGAGCGAGAGAGTGAGCGAGAGAGCGAGAGAGCGAGCGAGAGAGCGAGCGAGAGGTGGGGTTTACATAAAGCAAAGTAAAAAAAATTTCATTAAAAAAAATACGAAATGATGAACGAAGCAAAGTGCCGACTACACCGAGCATCTTCTTGTTTCCACTGATTGTAAAAAAAAANGAGAGAGGCAGGGAGAGCACGGAGGGGGGAGGGAGTGAGATGAATTGGAGAGGAGAGTGAGAGTGTGAGGAGGAGAGCGTAGGGGAGTGGAAAGAGACGAGAGGCAGGCAAGGGGCTCACCCATGGCGGATCTTGAAGATGGTGAGTGTGTGAGACTGATATTGATGCAGGATTCGAGCCAGTGGGAGGGGGAGATTGTATTTATTTATTGTAAACATGTAACCTGGTGCAGTCTTGAAACATTGCCACTGGGGAGACAAAGGCGGCCGGCGTAGTGCTAGCCACCACCCCTCGCGTGTGCTTCGTAGGTGCTCGCTAACAGCCCTTGCCCCCGACAGTCTGTTAAGGCTACACGGGGGATCTTTGTCTTTGTATTGCAGAAGATCTAACTGGTGGTGTAGCGGTTAGCGCGCTGCGCTACGAACCCGGTGACCCGAGTTCGATTCCCGCTCGCGGCCAACACGGTGACGATTATCTGAACCGGTTCTGGCCTCCCCAGGTCGACTCGGCCTCAAACGAGTACCCGGTGCGGTGTGTAGTAAACATCGCCGCTGGGGAGACAAAGGCGGTCACCGGCGTGGTGGTGGCCACCCACCACCTCGTGCGCCGTGCCGGCCTTCATAGGTGCCCGCTGATCGCCGACGGCGCTTGCCTTGAACAGTCTGTTAAGGCGACACGGGGCGGTGGGGAGAAATCTTTCTCTTTTGTTTCTTGCAGAAGACCTTCCCAGCTGGGTGCTGTCCGCCATGAAGTGCCTGGCCACGTGTAAGTACGGCGCCCCCACGACCCACGAAACAACGTAGCTCCCGTCGCGTAACGACGCGCCGACGCTGCGAGCCCCAGAAGCTTTCGCTTGGCTCTCCTGTCGTGTGTTTGTTTGTTTGTTTTTGTCCCACCATTGGAACCTCGTTTGCCAGTAAAACATATGATAATTGGTTTTTTTACCCTTCTCTCTGGCAACAAAACTGACACCTTTTTTATTACAAGGAGTCATGTTTGCATAGACCACAATGCCTGCAGCCATAATGCAAACAAACACATAACTCTGATAATGTATGCACTGCCCTTGAAGTTGATTGGTCCACACCCGAGACAGCTTTCCTTAGAGCCTAGTCTCACATGGGTTGGACCAGATGCAGGCATTGTGGTCTATGCAAACATGACTCCTTGTAAAAAGGTGTCCGTTTTGTTGCCAGATAGAAGGGTAAAAAAACAATTATCATACTTTGTTGTTGTTGTTGTTGTCCTCGTTGTCACGTTCTGACCCCGTGTGCCCCCCGACTGGACTTCTGGATGAAAGAGCTTCATAGCTCATCGGATTTTTCCGGTTTAAATAAATATTCTGAATCTCAGAAGCGTGTGCGTGTGTGTGCCGGTGTGCGTGCATGCGCTCGCTAACAGCACTTGCCCTACAGTCTGTTACGGCTATATGGGGGATCTTTGTGTTGAGCGGTAGTGCAGCAGTTAGCGCGTTGCGCTACGAACCCGGCGACCCGAGTTCGATTCCCGCTCACGGCCAACATCAGTGACGATTATCGGAACCGGTCCCGGGCCTCCCCTAGGTTAACTCAGCCTCAAATGAGTACCTGGTACGGTGTGTAAACATTGCCACTGGGGAGGCAAAGGCGGTCGGCGTGGTGCTGGCCACCCACCCCTCGTGTGCCGTTGCGGCCTTCATAGCACTTGCCCCTACAGTCTGTTAAGGCTATACGGGGATCTTTGTCGTGCTCGTGTGTTGGGGGAGCGGTGGTGTAGCGGTTAGCGCTTCGCTNCGAACGGCGACCCGAGTTCGACTCCCGCTCACGGTCAAGTGAGTACCTGGTGTGTAAACATCACCACTAGGCAGACAAAGGCGGCCGGGCGTGGTGCTGGCCACCACCCCTCGTGCGCCGTGGCCTCGCTCTCGCTAACAGCACTGTACAGTCTGTTACAGGCTACACGGGGGATCTTCGTCTTTGTCCCGCGTGTCGCCCCCCCCACCGCAGGCCGGCCGGCGATGCCCCGGGCCCGTCGTACCCGGGCTTCGAGCGCGACGTCTTCCGCACGGTGGCCGACTACTTCCTCGCCCTGCCCGAGCCGCTGCTGGCGTTCCCCCTGTACGGCGTCGTCGCCTACGCCCTCTCGCTCACCTCCTCCTCTTCCTCCTCGTCGTCCTCGTCGCTGTCTTCGTCTTCGTCGTCGTCGCTGACGTCATCGTCGTCGTCGTCGTTGACCCGAGCATCGTGTTCGCAACCTTCGTCCGCATCGAGGCCGCCGCCGCCGCCCTCTTATCCGTCGTCGTCTTCGTCCGAGCCTCCTCCTCCGATGGCGACGACGGCGTCACGGCGGCCGCCACCGCCGCCGACGACTTTCTCTAGGGCGGCGGCGGCGCGGCGGCGCGTCGGCGTGCCCGGCAAATCCGCCGGCTTCCTCGTCGGCGGCGAACCCGTGGGCGCCGAAGCCTCCTCGGTCGTCGTCGCAGCCCCCGTCGTCGAGAAGTTGCTCGCGGCGTCATCCGCGGCTCCTCCTCCGTCGCCGCACCTGCCGCCGCAGCCGCCGCAGCGGACGCTCCCTCGTTCGCGTCCACCGAGAGCCTCATCCTGGACATGTCGCGGTGCCTCGCGTCTCCCGGAGACGAGGGCTCGGACGGCGACCGTCGCGACGACGACGACGACGACGACGGGACGCCGGAGATGATGCGGCGAGCTTCCGGGGCAACGGGCTGTACCGCGTGGCCGGCGCCGCCAACCTCAACTCTTCGCTGGAGACGGAGCCGCAGTTCCAGCGCTCGCGCAGCGTGCGCTACAACGCCGGCAGGGGGGCGGCGGTGGTGGTGGTGGTGGTGTGGTGGTGGTGCTGGTGGTGGTGCTTGGTGGTGTTGGTGGTGGTGCTGGTGGTGGTCTTGGTGGTGCTGGTGCTGGTGGTGGTGGTAGTGGTATTGGTGGTGTGCTGGTGGTGGTATTAGTGGTGGTGGTGGTGGTGCTGGTGGTGATCTTGGTGGTGGTCTTGGTGGTGGTCTTGGTGGTGGTGCTGGTGGTGGTCTTGGTGGTGGTGCTGGTGGTGGTCTTGGTGGTGGTGTTGGTGGTGGTCTTGGTGGTGGTGCTGGTGGTGGTCTTGGTGGTGGTGCTGGTGGTGGTCTGGTGGTGGTCTTGGTGGTGCTGCTGGTGGTGGTGCTGGTGGTGGTCTTGGTGGTGCTGGTGCTGGTGGNGGTGGTGGTGCTGGTGGTGGTCTTGGTGGTGGTGCTGGTGGTGGTCTTGGTGGTGGTGCTGGTGGTGGTCTTGGTGGTGGTCTTGGTGGTGCTGGTGGNGGTGTTGGTGGTGGTCTTGGTGTGGTCTTGGTGCTGGTGGTGGTGGTGGTGCTGGAGGTGCTTGTGGTGGTCTTGGTGGTGGTGCTGGTGGTGGTGTTGGTGGTGGTGCTGGTGGTGGTGCTGGTGGTGGTCTTGGTGGTGCGAGACGCTCGCCGCGCTCGCAGGAGAACGCCGATCCAACTCAGGGAACGTGGAAGGAGGCGGCGGCCGCGGGACCACGGCTCTGGCGAACGTCGACACGCGTGAGTCACCCAGCCACCTGCTCGCCCCCCGTCTCCGCACTCGTCATTTATCAATCGCCCTCACCCACTTGCTCGCTCATAACTCGCTCGCTAATTTCGAAATCGCTCGCCAGCTCGCTCGCTCGCCCACCCACTCGTTCACAATTCACTTGTTTCTCGCCCACGAGCTCACTCCTGACTCTCTGACCCGCTAGTTTCTAAATCGCCCGCCAGCTCGCTAACTAGCTCACTCGCTCACAGCTCGCCCTCTCCACGAATTCACTCACTCTATGAACAATTTTCTCTCTCACGAGGTGAGGCCCACTGAGCTGTGTAGCTCTTTTCAGACGCGAGCTGGCATACACAAGTGATAGCCCGACGAGGTGGCTTATCGTCACGAGGACATTTACATGCAGACAGTGGTTTCTAACACTATGCCGCCTACTGGCACCCTTGGGTTCTCAATCGTTGATGTCGATTCTAAATGTGGAGGGGAAACACGGAGGACCCGGAGAAAAATCCACGCCACCACGGGGAGAGAGAGACACGCAAACTCCAAATATACAGCAGCAGGCGTCAGGGTCGGATCGAACCTACGACCTCCTGTATACCAGGCGAGGTAGTTAACATCTCCTAGCCACCGTGATGATGATGATGAGAGAGAGACGCAAACTCCAAATATACAGCAGCAGGCGTCAGGGTCGGGATCGAACCCACAACCTCCTGTATACCAGGCGAGGTAGTTAACATCTCACCACCGGATGATGATGAGAGAGACAAACTCCAAATATACAGCAGCANCGTCAGGATCGAACCCACACCTCCTGTATACCAGGCGAGGAGTTTCTCATAGCCACCGTGATAATGATGAGAGAGAGAACACAAATTCCAAATAACAGCAGCAGGCACGTCAGGATCGAACCCACAACCTCCTGTATACCAGGCGAGGTAGTTAACATCTCATAGCCACCGTGATGGTGATAATGATGAGAAGAGACACGCAAACTCCAAATAACACAGCAGGCATCGTCAGGTCAGGTCTAACCCACGACCTCCTGTACACCAGGCAAGGTAGTTAACATCTCCTAGCCACCGTGATGGTGATGATGATGAGAGAGAGACACGCAAACTCCAAATATACAGCAGCAGGCATCGTCAGGGTCAGGATCGAACCCACGACCTCCTGTGTACCAGGCGAGGTAGTTAACATCTCCAGCCACTGTGATGATGATGAGAGAGAGACACGCAACCTCCAAATATACAGAAGAGTCGGTGTCGGATCGAACCCACGACTCCTGCATACCAGGCGAGGTAGTTAACATCCCTAGCCACCGTGATGATGATGAGAGAGACACGCAAACTCAAATATACAGAAGCAGTCGGTGTCGGATCGACCCACGACCTCCTCATACCAGGCGAGGTAGTTGGCTACAACGCGAAAGAAGTTCAACATAGTGCACCTCCGATTGACGGAGGCTCATGCGGTGAAAGTTCAATAGACTCACACAGAGACCCATAGACTCACACAGGAACCCATAGACTCACACAGGAACCCATAGACTCACAGAGACCCATAGACTCACAGAGACCCGTAGACTCACACAAGAGACCCGTAGACTCACAGAGACTTTTAGACTCACACAGAGACCCATAGACTCACAGAGACCCATAGACTCACACAGGAACCCATAGACTCGCACAGAGACCCATAGACTCACAGAGACTCGTAGACTCACAGAGACTCGTAGACTCACACAGAGACCCATAGACTCACACAGGACACCCATAGACTCGCACAGAGACCCATAGACTCGCACAGAGACTCGTAGACTCACAGAGACTCGTAGACTCACACAGAGAACCCATAGACTCACAGACCCATAGACTCGCACAGAGACTCGTAGACTCACACAGAGACCCATAGACTCACAGAGACTCGTAGACTCACACAGAGACCCATAGACTCACACAGAGACCCATAGACTCACACAGGAACCCATAGACTCACAGAGACCCATAGACTCGCACAGAGACTCGTAGACTCACAGAGACTCGTAGACTCACACAGAGACCCATAGACTCACACAGAGACTCGTAGACTCACAGAGACCCATAGACTCACAGAGACCATAGACTCACACAGGAACCCATAGACTCGCACAGAGACCCATAGACTCGCACAGAGACTCGTAGACTCACACAGAGACTCGTAGACTCACAGAGACCCATAGACTCACAGAGACCCATAGACTACACAGAGACCCATAGACTCACAGAGACCCATAGACTCACACAGAGACCCATAGACTCACACAGAGACCCGTAGACTCAGAGACCCATAAACTCACAGAGACCCATAGACTCACACAGAGCCCCAGACTCTCGTGACTTAGACCCATCGTTTCACGTCTTTCCCCCGCACCTCCGATTAACACCGCAGTTGGCTACGTACGGCGCGAAAGCAGTTCAACGTGCACGACATCCCACCACCGCGGCGCCCGCTCGCTCACCCTCACCCGCTTGCGCCTGTTCCCCCGCTTGCGCCGCCTGCAGGCGTCGCTCTGGCGCTGCAGCTCTGCTGTGCCCTGTTGCCGCCTTGTCGCGGCGCCGCCTGCAGCTGCTGGTGCGCGTGGTGGTGCGCGTGGCTCACAATGACCAGCTGCCCCGCTGCAGCCGCCGATGGACAACCGCAGCCTGGTGAGTGAGGCCACAGACTGGGCGGTGTTGGCGGTGGCGTTTTGTGTGATTGCGGTGACGGTGTTGGTGGTGTTGGCGGAGGCGGTTTGTGCGATGGCGGTGACGGTGTGGCGGTGGCGGTTTGTGCGATGGCGGTGACGGTGTGGCGGTGGCGGTTTGTGCGATGATGGTGACGGTGTTGCGGTGGCGGTTTGTGCGGTGGCGGTGGCGGTTTGTGCGATGGCGGTGACGGTGTTTGCGGAGGCGGTTTGTGCGATGGCGGTGGCGATGGGCGCTAGCACGCGTGCAAGAAGTTGAGCATACGCACGCGCACCGAGTAGTCGGTGCGGGAATCGACGAGTGGACGGGACGGTCGCCACGGTGGTAGCTACAGAGGTGCGATAAGGAGGCGGCTGACCGCCCTGAGCGTGCGATGGGAGAGAATCCGTCCCCCCCCCCCCCCCNGTTTCTTAACCCCCCCCCCCTCCCACTGAGCCCTGTTTCCATAAACTAATCTAAAAGCTCAATGTTTTTGGGTTAGAGCGCGTGTCAATGTGTCGTAACCCTCCACCACCGACACTGCCAATAAGTAAGGGATTTGTTACGTAAACATAACGCCAATTAGTTACTAGTATAGTGTATAGTCGTGTGCAGTGTAGTGTTTAGTCGTGTAGTGTTTACTACACTACTAAACACTCCCCATAGACTCAACACTGCCCATAGACTCAACACTGCACCATAGACTCAACACTGCACCATAGACTCAACACTGCCCATAGACTCAGCACTGCACCATAGACTCAACACTGCCCATAGACTCAGCACTGCACCATAGACTCAACACTGCACCATAGACTCAACACTGCACCATAGACTCAACACTGCCCATAGACTCAACACTGCCATACTCAACACTGCCCATAGACTCAACACTGCACCATAGACTCAACACTACCCATAGACTCAACACTTCCCATAGACTCAACACTGCCCATACTCAACACTGCACCATAGACTCAACACTACCCATAGACTCAACACTGCCCATACTCAACACTGCCCATAGACTCAACACTGCACCATAGACTCAACACTGCCCATAGACTCAACACTGCCCATACTCAACACTGCCCATAGACTCAACACTGCACCATAGACTCAACACTGCCCATAGACTCAACACTGCCCATAGACTCAACACTGCCCATAGACTCAACACTGCACCATAGACTCAACACTGCACCATAGACTCAACACTGCACCATAGACTCAACACTGTACCATAGACACAACATTGCACCATAGACTCAACACTACACCATAGACTCAACACTGCACTACAGACTCAACACTGCACCATAGACTCAACACTGAGACACAACACTGAGACTCAACACTGCACCATAGACTCAACACTGAGACACAACACTGCACCATAGACTCAACACTGCACCATAGACTCAACACTGCACCATAGACTCAACACTGCCCATAGACTCAACACTGCACCATAGACTCAACACTGCCCATAGACTCAACACTTCCCATAGACTCAACACTGCCCATACTCAACACTGCCCATAGACTCAACATTGCACCATAGACTCAACACTGCACCAGACTCAGCACTGCCCATAGACTCAACACTGCCCATTGACTCAACACTGCACCATAGACTCAACACTACCCATTGACTCAACACTACCCATAGACTCAGCACTGCCCATAGACTCAGCACTGCACCATAGACTCAACACTACCCATAGACTCAACACTACCCATAGACTCAGCACTGCACCATAGACTCAACACTGCCCATAGACTCAGCACTGCACCATAGACTCAACACTGCACCATAGACTCAACACTGCACCATAGACTCAGCACTGCACCATAGACTCAGCACTGCACCATAGACTCAACACTGCACCATAGACTCAACACTGCACCATAGACTCAGCACTGGACCATAGATTCAACAATGCACCATAGACTCAACACTGCACCATAGACTCAACACTGCACCATAGACTCAACACTGCACCATAGACTCAACACTGCACCATAGACTCAATGCTGCACCATAGACTCAACGCTGCACCATAGACTCAACACTCACCATAGACTCAACACAGCACCATAGACTCAACACAGCACCGTAGACTCAACACTACCCATAGACTCAATACTTCCCATAGACTCAACACTGCCCATACTCAACACTGCCCATAGACTCAACACTGCCCATAGACTCAACACTGCCCATAGACTCAACACTGCCCATAGACTCAGCACTGCCCATAGACTCAACACTGCACCAAAGACTCAACACTGCACCATTGACTCAACACTGCCCATTGACTCAACACTGCCCATTGACTCAACGCTACCCATAGACTCAACACTACCCATAGACTCAACACTGCCCATTAACTCAACACTACCCATTGACTCAACACTCCATAGACTCAACACCACCATAGACTCAACACTGCCCATAGACTCAGCACTGCAACACTGCCCATAGACTCAACACTCCATAGACTCAGCACTGCCATNGACTCAACACTGCCCATAGACTCAGCACTGCCCATAGCTCAACACTGCNNTTGATTCAGCACTCTACGTATAGTTTAACACGTAGAGCATTCGCGCCGGCATCCGTAAAGAGGTTGTTTGGGTTAGATTGCGTAAAAATATAAATGTGTCGTTAAACCCGCCACCCCCGACGGCCAACTAGTAAGGGTTGTCACGTAAACAGAACGTGGCCAATTCGTCACTAGTACAGCACTAGTGTGTAGTGTATAGTGTAGTGTATGTGTATAGTAGTAGTGTGTGTAGTGTAGTGTANGTTAGTGTATGTAGTGTAGTGTATAGTAGTAGTAGTGTAGGTGTGTGTGTGTATAGTGTAGTGTGTAGTGTGTGTGTAGTGTATAGTGTGTAGTGTGTAGTGTATAGTGTAGTGGTGTATGGTGTAGAGTAGTNGTGTAGTGTGTGTGTGTAGTGTATAGTAGTGTAGTGTATAGTGTAGTGTATAGTAGTGTAGTGTATTGTAGTGTGTGTAGTGTAGTAGTGTAGTGTATTGTGTAGTGTATAGTGTAGTGTGTAGTGTATAGTGTGTGTAGTAGTGTAGTGTATAGTGTAGTGTGTAGTTGGGTAGTGTATAGCATAGTGTAGTGTATAGTATAGTGTAGTAGTGTATTGTATTGTGTATAGTAGTGTATAGTAGTGTAGTGTATAGTAGTGTAGTGTATAGTGTAGTATACTACTTCAGCCCACCGGTGTGTTGGAGAGGGTAATTTTAAATCATCATCTCGATTGAAAACTAATTTCTTTAGAACTTTGCTTTGTTTAGTTTGTCGTCCTTCCCTCCCGCACCTCCGATACGTCACGTCCGCCTACCTACGCTGCGAAAAAAGTTCCGCGTACATACATACATCTTCTTGGTTCTTTCGGTAAAGTCACGTAGAAGTCACGGAAGTAATAAATAATAAAATAAAACATAATAAAATAATTCTCACGACGTTTCGGCCACAACGCAAGCAGCCGTCCTCAGGTGAGAACAGGTCTCTCAGAAAGACAGCGTCAGACAGCCTGTTCTCACCTGAGGACGGCTGCTTGCATTGTGGCCGAAACTTCGTGAGAATTATTTTATATGTTTTATTTTTATTCTTTTATTACTTCCCCTACGTGACTTTACCGAAAGAACCAAGAAGATGAATCCCTGCAGTCACGAAAGCTTTAAATCGAAATTTACATGCATACAATCACAATCAGAATCGAAAGGGTTTTGTTCGCCATGAAAGTTCGCACAAACAAGGAATTTACTATGGCAGAAGGTGCGTACATTCAACCTGTAAGAATCTTAAAACTTTAATAAGTGGTATACAGTCTAACTATACTAACAAAGTCTAACTAATACTCAGGGGCTAAAGTATGTAAAATGTTGAATAAGTACACAATATAAAATGTAAACTAGCCGTAATATACAATCTTAAAATACAAATAGGGTATCATGTTGTAAATATGTCAAGGTGTAATTTTGTAGATAAATGTTAAAGTAATAACATCCGTACATCTCCCCCCCCCCCCCCCGCGTAGATGCTGGAGAGCCTGTGGCGCTGCGTGCTGCGACCCGCGACCCCTCGCGTCTCGACGAGGTTCTGTGTCGCCGCGCCCTCGACTTCATCGCGCGGAACCACGCGCTGGTGCTGCGGCCGCCCGTGCACCTCCTTGCCGGCCCAGCCCGCGCCGCCCCGTGAGTGTGGCGACTCTCCGCGTGTTGGCGAGCGTGTTGGCGAGCTCGCTGGCTCGCTCACTTGCTAACTCGCGAGCGGGCGCGCTCGTTCACTCTCTGACTCTCTCGCTCACTCGCTGACTCTCTCGCTCACTCTTGACCCGCTTGCGGCACGCTCGTTCACTCGCTGCTCGCTCGCTCACTCTCTCGCTCACTCGCTGACTCTCTCGCTCACTCTCTGACTCGCTTGCGGGCGCGCTCGCTCACTCTCTGACTCTCTCGCTCACTCTCTGACTCGCTGGCGGCACGCTCGCTCACACGCTGACTCTCTCGCTCACTCGCTGACTCTCTCGCTTACTCGCTGACTCTCTCGCTCACTCGCTGACTCTCTCGCTCACTCGCTGACTCTCTCGCTCACTCGCTGACTCTCTCACTCACTCGCTGACTCTTTCACTCGCTGACTCTCTCGCTCACTCTCTGACTCGCTTGCGGGCGCGCTCATTCTCTCACTGACTCACTGGCGGGCGCGCTCGCTCACTCGCTGACTCTCTCGCTCACTTGCTGACTCGCTGGCGGGCACGCTCGTTCACTCGCTGGCTCGCTCGCTCACTCTCTCGCTCACTCGCTGACTCTCTCGCTCACTCGCTGACTCTCTCGCTCACTCTCTGACTCTCTCGCTCACTTGCTGACTCTCTCGTTCACTCACTGACTCTCTCGCTCACTCGCTGACTCTCTCGCTCACTCGCTGACTCGTTCGCTGGCTCGCTGGCGCGCCGCCCCGAGTCAGCGAGTCTGCGAGCGCGGGTGAGAACGTGACAAGCAACAGCATACAATACAACAACCCACGTGTCGAACGGGGGATGCCCGTCCTCGCCTCGCTCACCGTTTGTCCTCTCCGCGCGCTTGCGGTGCCCGCAGGATCCGGGCCGAGCCCCAGCTCCAGCCCAGCCACTGGTTCTGCCGCCAGATCAGCGTGAGCGAGTTCCGCGCTCAGGGCAGAGCGAGTCGCGGGCCGCCTCGTCGCGCTGCTCGACGGCCTCGTGGACGACGGGCGAATGAGCCAGCGGGAGAAGCAGCGCAAGATCAAGCAGGTGGGCGAGCGGCGGTGAGCGGGTGGGCGGCGGGTGAGTGGGTGAGCAGGTGAGCAGGCGGGCGGGTGAGCAGGCGGGCGGGTGAGCCGGTGAGCGGGCGGCGGNTGAGCGGNCGGGCGGNTGAGCGGGTGAGCGGGCAGGCGGGCGCATGCGTGGTGCAGGTGCATGCGTGGTGCGGGGGCATGCGGCTGCTAGGGTAAGCGGGGGCAACAGAGTTTTTTCGGTTGTTTTAACCTCTTTCCCATTCCGATTCATCTGCAAGATGAGAATCGGAATGTTTGTTTGTAGCTGGAGGTATCCGATGCAGATGTCCACCAGTAGGGGTCAGTTACGTTATAACAACAAACAATACGAAAAACACTAAAGGAGTGCACAGTATAGCAAAGGTAAAAAACCGTACAAATAAACTAAAACAGTTTGTAACTTAACAGCTAAAGCCCACTGAGCTTATTTCTTCATTTTTAGAAGCGAGCTGGCCACAAATGATAGCTCAACGAAGTGGCTTATCGCGTGGAAGTTTATAGCGGCCGAATTCTCTTCAACGCACATTGATTCTAATTGCGGAAGGGAAAAACCGGAAGAGAGAGACACCGCAAACTCCAAATATACAACAGCAGGCATCATCAGGGGTCGGGATCGAACCACGGCACCTCCTGCATACCAGGCGAGGGAGTTAATATCGCCTAGCCATCGTGATGATGATGATGAGAGAGAGACACCGCAAACTCCAAATATACAATAGCAGGCGTCAGCAGGGGTCGGGATCAAACCCACGGCACCTCCTGCATACCAGGCGAGGTAGTTAACATCTCCTAGCCACCGTGATGATGATGAGAGAGAGACACGCAAACTCTAAATATACAGCAGCAGGCATCATCAGGGGTCGGGATCGAACCCAAGGCACCTCCTGCATACCAGGCGAGGGAGTTAACATCTCCTAGTCACCACGGCGCCCCCTCTCGCCACACACACATGCATTAAGGCTATACGGGGGCAGAGGTCGCAACCGGGTACCCGATACCCGTACCCTACCCGATACCCGGCTACCCGTACCCGGCCGGGTACGGGTATGGGTACCCATTTGCGACCCTGGTGCGGCCGGGTACGGGTAGGCCGTGAGTCACTGGTGAGTCACTGTCACTCATTTCCCAACGTCTTGTCTCTTCTCACAATTCAAGTTCCTAGAATCAACCCACCCGCGCCTGCAACATGGCTTCATCCCAGAGGTCGCAATCGGGTACCCGTTTGCGACCCTGGTGCGGCCGGGTACGGGTAAGGAATCAAAACCCGTTTGTGACCTCTGACGGGGGTAGTGGAGGTGATCATTGCGTGCGTGCGTCTCTCCCGCCAGTTCCGCAAGGCGTACCCGGACGTCTACAGAAGCCGTTTCCCGACGCCGCTGGCTGCTCCCCGGCGCCACCCCGAGGGCCCACGCCGGCCTCCTCTGCTCTCCCTCAAGGGGGCCCTTCCAACCCCTTCAACCGCGTGCGCTTCTGAGCCCCCCCCCCCAACCCCCCCTCCACTCTCCCGCCACCACCACCACCGCCACCGAGTGCCCCGCCAAAGCAGCACGCGCCCACGTGGAAAGCGTGGTGGTGGTGGCGGTGGTAGTGGGCAGGGGCGAGGCGTCAACGACAAACAAGCGGAGACAAGAGACTGGCTCCCGCCACGGGAATGTGGAATTTCCGCCGCTGGCTCGGGGCTGCCGCCCGACGGACTGTGGCCGCCGCTGCCGCAGAAGCTTTGGAATTGTATTTGTTGCCCCTGCGGGGTTATTTTTCGGGATACAGGGAGGCAACGAAAGGGATTGCAGGCAGCCTGTTGGGAGTGGAATGGGGGCCGGGGGGGGGAGGGTTTGTGGGTGCGGCTGGGTCTGTACCCCTCCCTCCCCCAGCTCCCACAATTCAATGCAGTAACTCACAGGAGTTTGCTTCCCCGTAACTTAATCCTTCCTCCCAAGTTGCCGTGGTTATCGGTGCTGCCGTATTGACTGTTACGTACGCGTTGGGCTCGGTGGTTAGAACTCACCGGACTCGCAATGTCGCCACAGTGGTTAGGAGATGTTAACTCCCTCGCCCGGTGTGCAGGAGGTCGTGGGTTCGATCCCGACCCTGACGCCTGCTGCTGTATATTTGGAGTTTGCGTATCTCTCTCTCTCCCCGTGGTCGCGTGGATTTTTCTCCGGGTCCTCCGCTTTTCCCCCCCCCTCCACATTTAGAATCGACGTGCGTTTCGAGTACTCGCGTGCCATCAATTTCCACGCGACGGTGATGGGCCACTTTTGTTGAGCCTATCATTTGCGATGCCCAGGTCGCTTCTGAAAAGAGCGACGTCGCAACTCGTAAAAAATGTTTTAAAGAAGGCAGGGGCAGTGCAAACGGGTTTTGATTCCTTACCCGTACCCGGTCGCACCAGGGTCGCAAACGGGTACCCGTAGTAGTAACCCGNAGGCGGGTACGGGTGGGTATGGGTATGGGTACCTGATGCCCTCTGGGATGANGCTGTTGCAGCCGGGTGGGTTATGCGATGGAGGAGACAAGACGTTGGTGGTGACAAANGGTGACCCACCAGTGACTCACGGTCTACCCGTACCCGTACCCGGACGAGGGTCGCACGGTCCCGTACCCGGCCGGGTACGGGTAGTCGGCTAGGGTAGGGTCGGGTATCGGGTACCGGTGGGACCTCTGTGGCAGGGGCAGTGCAAAGGTGCCGAGGAGTGTGTGACCGTAGCAGAGGTCACGTCGGGGTCACGAAAGGGCAGGGGGGGGGAGGTACGGGAAGGATGAAAGGGAAAGAAAGGCAGTGGGCATGGAGAGTGTGAGGGAGTTGCCACCGGATAATTTAATGACATAGCAACTAGGCCGGGATGACGATGGGGCGGCGGTGGGCCTCTGGTAGATTGAAAATAGTTTTAGGTGTCCATCCGTGTCTGGATGAGGGTCTGTTACAGCGAGTCGCACAGTCACGTTGATCGGTGTGGGTCGGGTTGGAAGCCCAGGACCGGCTCGGATATCGTTCGCTACGTGTCAGCCGCCGTGCCAGGAACGAAACTCAGGTATACAACCCCTCCTACTCCCGCTCCCACCGCTATCTGCGCACAGCTATCTCCGTCCTAGAGATATCGTAGAATAACAAAAATAANTNTTTTATTAGAGAGAGCGAGAGAGTTTACTAATTTATGATTTCCCGGATCCGTGATGGGGCTGTGGGGGCTTAGAAGGCGATTTTAGTCTTGTGTTTGCGTCGTCTAAACATTCGTGCATTGCAGGTTTTAACCATTTTTTTTAATCATTCTAAATGCTTTTGCTGCTGCCGTGCACCGTGCGGTAGCAAGGCCCTGGTGTTAATTGAGGTGGATTGAAAGGGAGCTGCGCTCAGGTTTCCACGAGGCCAAAGGGATTCTTAACGGAGGCGCAGACCCACACAACGAGTCGGCGCCTTCATATGTTGGGGGGGGCCCCGCTGCCGTAGATCGATCAAAATCGTTTCTAACTCTCCGCGGGACACGTCCGTCGAATCGAGCGTGTGCGGCGTAGTTTATCGCGTCACACTCGTGCGCCGATGCGTGCGATTGGTTCGCTGCAAACCCTGCGGTTGTTCTGCATCGGTTTTCTCCGCTAATTTTCAGACCGGGTTGGGGGCGGGTAGGGGTCACTTTCACCGATAAGACATCAGTGTGTGCGAAACCATTGGTGGTTTGACGGGATGACGACGACGACGACGGGGTGTGTTTTCACATTTGTGTTTTCTCGGGGCCGCACTAAAGGCCACCAGGGGGCGTAAATGGCCCCGTGGGCTGCTCTACACATACGCCGCAAGGGAAGCAAGCAAGCAGATGTAGATGCCACTGGTTCTTCACGTTCTGCAGATGTAGATGCCACTGGTTCTTCACGTTCTGCAGATGTAGATGCCACTGGTTCTTCATGTTCTGCAGATGTAGATGCCACTGGTTCTTCACGTTCTGCAGATGTAGATGCCACTGGTTCTTCACGTTCTGCAGATGTAGATGCCACTGGTTCTTCACGTTCTGCAGATGTAGATGCCACTGGTTCTTCACGTTCTGCAGATGTAGATGCCACTGGTTCTTCACGTTCTGCAGATGTAGATGCCACTGGTTCTTCACGTTCTGCAGATGTAGATGCCACTGGTTCTTCACGTTCTGCAGATGTAGATGCCACTGGTTCTTCACGTTCTGCAGATGTAGATGCCACTGGTTCTTCACGTTCTGCAGATGTAGATGCCACTGGTTCTTCACGTTCTGCAGATGTAGATGCCACTGGTTCTTCACGTTCTGCAGATGTAGATGCCACTGGTTCTTCACGTTCTGCAGATGTAGATGCCACTGGTTCTTCACGTTCTGCAGATGTAGATGCCACTGGTTCTTCACGTTCTGCAGATGTAGATGCCACTGGTTCTTCACGTTCTGCAGATGTAGATGCCACTGGTTCTTCATGTTCTGCAGATGTAGATGCCACTGGTTCTTCACGTTCTGCAGATGTAGATGCCACTGGTTCTTCGCGTTCTGCAGATGTAGATGCCACTGGTTCTTCGCGTTCTGCAGATGTAGATGCCACTGGGTGTTCACGTTCTGCAGATGTAGATGCCACTGGTTCTTCACGTTCTGCAGATGTAGATGCCGCTGGTTCTTCACGTTCTGCAGATGTAGATGTCGCTGGTTCTTCACCTTCTGCAGATGTAGATGCCACTGGTTCTTCACGTTCTGCAGATGTAGATGCCACTGGTTCTTCATGTTCTGCAGATGTAGATGCCACTGGATCTTCACGTTCTGCAGATGTAGATGCCACTGGATCTTCACGTTCTGCAGATGTAGATGCCACTGGTTCCTCACGTTCTGCAGATGTAGATGCCACTGGTTCTCCATGTTCTGCAGATGTAGATGCCACTGGATCTTCACGTTCTGCAGATGTAGATGCCACTGGTTCCTCACGTTCTGCAGATGTAGATGCCACTGGTTCTCTATGTTCTGCAGATGTAGATGCCACTGGTTCTTCGCGTTCTGCAGATGTAGATGCCACTGGGTGTTCACGTTCTGCAGATGTAGATGCCACTGGTTCTTCACGTTCTGCAGATGTAGATGCCGCTGGTTCTTCACGTTCTGCAGATGTAGATGTCGCTGGTTCTTCACCTTCTGCAGATGTAGATGCCACTGGTTCTTCACGTTCTGCAGATGTAGATGCCACTGGTTCTTCACCTTCTGCAGATGTAGATGCCACTGGTTCTTCACCTTCTGCAGATGTAGATGTAGATGCCACTGGTTCTTCACGTTCTGTAGATATAGATGCTACTGGTTCTTCACGTTCTGCAGATGTAGATGCCACTGGTTCTTCACGTTCTGCAGATGTAGATGCCACTGGTTCTTCACGTTCTGTAGATGCCACTGGTTCTTCACGTTCTGCAGATGTAGATGCCACTGTTTCTTCACGTTCTGCAGATGTAGATGCCACTGGTTCTACACGTTCTGCAGATGTAGATGCCACTGGTTCTACACGTTCTGCAGATGTAGATGCCACTGGTTCTACACGTTCTGCAGATGTAGATGCCACTGGTTCTGCAGATGTAGATGCCATCACCACCATCTCTTGCGCGGCGATTGCAGCGATCCGAACTGCTGCAAGCGGACACACGGACCAGGTTCGTTCGTATCTCCGAAAGTTTGTGAGTCGAATATGCGTAGGTAGAGGAGAGTCCCTGTATATAGATCAGTGGGCTTTACCTGATCAAATAAAACATGATATCCGCCTACCACCATCCATGGCGACCCGAGTTCGATTCCCGGCCATTTATAAATGACGTGGCCAAGGGTGTTTGGGTTGGGCCCCCCCCCCCCCCCCATGTCGATTTAGCCAAAGTGTGAGAAAATATTTAGTTTTAGTGCGTCCGCTGCATGTTTATTGCCCAGCTGTCGTTACTGGCAAAGAAAGGCGGCATTGCTGCCTGGGTGTGTGAGGTGTGGGGAGCGGTAGCGTCGCGGATTGCGCTACGAACCCGGCGGCCCGAGTTCGATTGCCGCTCGCGGCCAACGCCACGGTGACGATGATTTGAACCGGTCCTGGGCCTCCCCTAGATCGACTCAGCCTCAAATGAGTACCTGGTGCGTGTGTAAACATCGCTGCTCGGGAGACAAAGGCGGCCGGGCGTGGTGCTGGTCACCCACCCCCTCGTGTGCCGTGCCGGCCTTCATAGGTGCTCGCTAACAGCACTTGCTCCCAAAGTCTGTTGAGGCTACACGGGGGGGGGGGGCATCTTTGTGTGAACTAGACATCTGTATAAACAAGGAACTTCATAGCTCATCGGATTTCTCGAGGATAAAGATTTTCATTCTTAACTGCCATGCAGTTCTGGCACAGTGCCATGGAACCCGGCATGAGCCTTAGTTCTATTCCCTGCGGCTGCTAGCATCAGTGGCAAGTGCTATCTAAACCAGTCCCCTTTCAGCTTCTGTAGGTCGGCTCAGACACACGTGAGTGTGTGGTACGGCGTGAAAGCGTCAGCTCTGGGGGGAGAGAGTAAGGTGTCTGCCTGGCCCTTCAGCACTTGCTCCAACACTTGCGCGTAGGCAACATGGGGAATCCATACTCTTTGGTTCTTTCGGTTAAGTCACGGAGGTAGAAAAGATAAAAATAGATTCTAGATTTGAGGTTTTCGTGACTGCAAGGATTGATATTCTTTGGTGTTTTCGGTAAAGTCACGTAGTAGGTAAAACTAAAATAAAAATAATTGGAAAAAAACCGAATTCAATCGCGACGGAAGCTTGTGTTGCCTCCGAAAAGTCGTGATTTTTTTATTCGGTTTATTTTTTTTTAACTACTACGTGACTTTACCGACAAAACTAAAGAGTATGAATTATTATCGATCACGACGTTTCGATCGCAACACAAGCGGTCGTCCTCGGGCGGAAAAAATAATCCAGCAGTGATCGAAACGTTATTCTTTTAAAATCCTTTATATTAAGTTCACTTGCTTGCTTGCGCGCTTACGACCGTGCAAATCTTTCGGTCGTTTTTTAACCCACTTCCCGTGATCCAATCGAGCTGACATTTTGCACACAGACTCGTTTTGCGTGACAATGTATTTTCGTGAAATTTTTCCAAAATTTTACATTTTTAGGAAAAAATAAATTATATTTAATTACCAATTGCTTAATGGTGGCAGGCATTCATCTGACCCATACGTGGCAGCCATCTCAAGCCAGAGGACGAGAGACTGTAGCCGCCACGCATATAAGGATTTATAGTGAAAAACTTTGTTTTTACGGGTTAATTTTTTTCTACCTACGCGACTTTAACCAAAATACCAAAGAGGATGGATTCCTGCAGTCACGAAAGCTTCAAATCAACGCGGGGAATATTTGTTTTTGTTGTAAACCATCATTAGAATCCTCGATCCGGGTGCTATGCAGCGTTGGTGTGGCCTGGTTTCAAAGTGCCTTGAATGTTATTTTTTCAGGAATATACTGTGAATATTGTTGCAGCACTGATTGACTAAGCGTCTGAACTAGGCCTCGGCAAGGGTAACGTAATTTACCCTTTTTAGAGGGTAACGTGTCGACATGCTGAGAGGTAAAGGGTAGGGTTAAGGTAGCGCGAAGTATTACCCGGTAAACACCTTGTTTACCGTAAACACCTCGTGTTTACCGCTCGCTAAAAGCTCCGTGGCGCAGTCCGTGGCCTCCATTTAAAATGGAATCATCGAGATATTCTATATGAATAAAGCGCTCTGCCGAGCATTTACCTGTTAGAAACCTTTTTCATGTGTAGTATACCCCAGTAAGTACCCTGTAATCGGTAATTTGTATGGTAGGCTAGTTGCTTTTGACCTTTTACCTTACCTTGCTAATAAAGGTCAGCTCGTTTTTTTATTTTACCTTGCCGAGGCCGAAGGTTTTGACTGCCCCCCCCCGCACCCCCACTCGCTTTCACGGAGAAATACATTTTTGGTACTTTTGGAAGTGTAAATTCGCAGAGCTCTGTTACAGAAAATGCTTTTTTATTGTTTTACTTCATAGCGATCGGTTCATCGGGGAGAGCCTCAGAGTCGAGAGCCCCTCTGCTCCTCCTCCTTCGGATCGAGATGAGCCAGTTGAGGTGGTTCGGCACCTGCTAAGGATGCCCCCCCCCACCTCACCCCGGTAGACTCCCCCTGGCAACAACGTCCCACTGGGCAAAGACCCCAGGGCGGCCCGGACCACGCTGCTGGCGGGGACGATGCACTCGCTGGCCTGGGAAGGCCTGGGAATTCCTGAGAACGCCTGGGAATTCCCCAGGAAAAGCTGGGGAAGTCCGTCGCCAGGGAAAGGGAGGTCTGGACCGCCGCTACTCAACATGCCGCGGGTCAGGACAGGCCGACTGAGAATCGAACGAACGGGCGCGATTCTTGCAATGAATGTCAACTTTCATCGTCCGTCGGAGCCACGGAGATTTGCTTCACCTATTGCACGTTTTTTTGTCAGGTGGGGGGTGAAGCTTTTCAATCTCCGTGGCAGAAAAAAATGTGTACAGCAATTGTGGGTAGTTGGATGAATTGCGTGGGGCTGGCTTTGGGAATGCGTCAATTTAATTTTGCGGCTTCAGGCTCGCACGTGCCTTTTCCCGTTGTTCTGGGCAATATGCTCGTACATTTTGACGCGTGCGTCTGATTCCAAGAACACAGGATGAGATGTTACTATCCTTTGTGCAAGCACTTCCAAGAGTTCATGAACAGTGAGCCTGGTGAAATTTGGGGAGCGCATCGTCAGTAGTGTACCTTTGGTTCCTAGGGTGTTTCGGCCTTTCACACGATACACCCTCCCCAAAGGCGGCCAGCGACAGGGTGATCAATCCTACGCTTGCGTCCCATTCCCAATTAGTCATTGGAGTTGCCTTGTTGTTGATAGCCAACATCCCATGGGACTATGCATGGCAGGGGCGTCCTTCTCCCTGAGTCGAGCATTGTTGACCGCATTCCTCCTTGGACACACTCGAGTGCGTATTGGACACACTCGGAGTGAAATTCGTCGCGTTTCAGTGGCTCGGACGACGCGATGTGTGAACCGATTGGAGCTACTGCCCATCGTGGGTCAAGCTGCCGCAAGGCGATGCCTGGCACACACGGGCAAGCGACGCAATGTTCCAGGTGCGAAGAAGTTGTCGATGACCATGGCTGCTGGCTCACGCTCGTAACAACGCCTCAAAACCGCTGCCACAGTCTCATTGCTCGACTACCGACCATCATCTTGCGGTTGCCCGATTCAAGAGCCGAATGGCTCACAGGGCTATAGCTTTCGATTGAAAGCTTTCGTGACCGCAGGGATTCATCTTCTTGGTTCTTTCGGTAAAGTCGCGTAGAAGGAAATAATAAATAATAAATTAAATACTCACGACGTTTCGGCCACAACGCAAGCAGCCGTCCTCAGGTGAAGAACAGGTCTGTCGGAAAGACAGCGTCTGAAATTCAGTCTGAAAGAACAGGTCTGTCGGAAAGACAGCGTCTGAAATTCAGACGCTGTCTTTCCGACAGACCTGTTCTTCACCAGAGGACGGCTGCTTGCGTTGTGGCCGAAACGTCGTGAGAATTGTATTTTATTATGTTTTATTATTTTTTTTATTATTTCCCTTCTACGTGACTTTACCGAAAGAACCAAGAAGAGGGCTATACCTAATACATGATCTTGATCTTCAGATTGGGTGCCAGTCCTGCCTGGCTTGGTAAGCCTGTCCTTCCTACCATCCACAATCGAGCCCCCAATCATCACAACCTCCTCCGCACGAGTTTTTGTTTCCAAAATTCCAAGTTGGTTTCACGCTTACGCTGCCATGAATTTTCTTAGCATGCTTGTGAATATGTATATTACACCGCTTAACACGTTACACCGTACTACTGGACTGTATTTCACTGTTTTAACGATTTTTTTTACCGTTTCCATTGTTGAGATTATATATGTGTGGGTGTGTGTATCATATTGACGACAAGTATTAACAATATATCATGCTTTCTACAGCGGGGGTCTCGTTTTGCAAGTCTGTCCATCGGATCGGAATCATTTCCTCTTTGGGAGTGACCGGTCTCTCTCCTCCCGTAGCATCGTGATGCCGAATCCTCACCACACAAGAGAGACACACAAACTCCAAATCTACAGCAGCAGGCGTCATGGTGGGGATAGAACCCACGACCTCCTGTATACCAGGCGAGGTAGTTAACATCTCATAGCCACCGTGGTGATGATGAAAGACACACAAACTCCAAATAGACAGCAGGCGTCAGGGTCGGGATCGAACCCACGACCTCCTGTACACCAGGCGAGGTAGTCAACATCTCATAGCCACAGCCTTGCCACACACACACAAACGCATTTCACTCCTTCACGTGGATGGCCTCCAAAGTGCACCTAGCCTGGCACAAGCGCAGTGGTGACGTCACAACGTCGGCTGTTGCTGCTGCTGTTGTCGTTTCTGGGTTGTACGGGGAATGAAAGAGCTCGGCGGATAATTCATTCGTTCGTTTTCCTTCCCACTCGTTCCCCTCCGCCCCCTGCCGCTGCTACTGGCCCAGTGGCCCATCTCCCTCTCCACGACGGTGGGCGGGGCGAGAAGTCGGTGGGCGGGGCGAGGAGTCGGTGGGCGGGGCGAGGAGTCGGTGGGCGGGGCGAGGAGGGTGGGCGGGGCGAGGAGTCAAGTTCAAGTATTAGGTGCAGCCCTGTGAGCCATTCGGCTCTTGAATCGGGTGCAACCGCAACAAACAAAAACTAAAACATGAACAAGAAAACATCTTAAAGTGAATATGTGACTGAGTGCAAACAGAAAATCCAAGAAAAGACAGCAAAATATTGCAGAAAAAAATCACCGTACACCAACGCTGTGTGCAAAAATCCCAGTGGGATGCAAGTCAAACAACCAACAACAACCACAAGACAACTTAGATTAAGGCCATCAGTCTAACTCTGTACTACAACAAACAAACATGGCCAAACCAATACACTTTTCGAAATCACCAAAATAAAGCCATGAAAGCAATGTAACAGCGATCATAGGAACTGTCACGGAATTTTCACAATAAACAACATGTACCACCAAAACCCTGCAGCCATAGCTGGCTGCATGAGTCACTCCACAACAGCAGCAGGAGCTCATCTTCTTGGTTCTTTCGGTAAAGTCACGTAGAAGGAAAAAAAATAATAAAAATTAAACATAATAAAATAAATAGATAAAATAATATACTATTATAAAATACTATTATATAATAAAATAATATTATTAAATATTGTAATAATATAAATAATATATAATAAATAATATAATAAAATATTGTAATAATATAAAATAATAGATAATAAAATAATATAGTAAAATATTGTAATAATATAAAATAATATATAATAAAAAATATAATAAAATATTGTAATAATATAAAATAATATATAATAAATAATATAAAAAATATTGTAATAATATAAAGTAATATATAATAAATAATATAATCAAATATTGTAATAATATAAAATAATATATAATAAAATAATATATAATAAAATATTGTGATAATATTAAATAATAAAATAATATAATAATCGGAGCACTATAATTTTTCAATGGGGGGGGGGGGNCAAAGCAGGGACCAATCACAGGCCGTCTTACTCGCGGTGGATGAGGTGGGGACCAATCGCAGGGCAGCTCATTGCGAGGTCGCAGTTACCCCACCAGCAGCCAGCAATGGCCACCATGGATGTCCTCATTGAGGACAGAGACGGTAAAGATGCAGTTGTTGTTGTTTGTTTGTTTGTTGTTGTTACAATCCCGCCACCGCGTCCCCCTTCGAGAGACGAGATTCGACAAGGCGGGGGAGCGTTTGGCGACTCGCTCCGACCTGCTCAGAACGCGAACGAACCTCGCAAGTCTACCAACAAGGCCTCGACACTCACACCATCACACTCACACATCTCACTCACACATCTCACTCACACATCTCACACATCTCACACACATCTCACTCACACATCACTCACACACATCTCACTCACACATCTCACACACATCTCACTCACACATCTCACACACATCTCACACACACTCACACACAACTCACACACACTCACACATCTCACACACATCTCACTCACACATCTCACACACATCTCACACACANCTCACACACAACTCACACACACTCACACATCACTCACACATCTCTACTNACACATCTCACACACATCTCACACACATCTCACACACAACTCACACATACACTCACACATCTCACACACATCTCACACACATCTCACTCACACACATCTCACACACATCTCACACACACATCTCACACACACATCTACTCACACATCACTCACACATCTCACACACACATCTCACACACACATGCTCACACACACATCTCACACACACATCTCATACATCTCACACACACATCTCACACACACACACTCACTCACACATCTCATCACACATCTCATACATCTCACACACATCTCACACACTCACACACATCTCACTCACACANCACTCACACACATCTCACACATCACTCAGACACACACTCACACACATCTCGCACATCTCACACACACATCTCACACACACATCTCACACATCACACACACACCATCTCATCCACACACTCACACATCACTCACTCACATCTCACACACATCTCACACACACACACNTCTCACACACATCACACAGACACATCTCACTCACACACTCTCACACACACATCTCACACACATCTCACTCACACATCTCACACACACATCTCACACACACTCACACACACTCACACACACATCTCACACACACATCTCACACACATATCACACACANTCACCACACACCTCACACACACCTCACACACATCACACACACACATTCACACACATCTCGTTCACACATCTCACACACATCTCATTCACACATCACACACACATCTCACACACACTCACACACATCTCACACACACATCTCATCACACACATCTCGTCCACACATCTCACACACACACACACTCACACATATCTCACACACATCTCACACATCTCACACATCTCACACACACATCTCCACACACTCACACACATCTCACTCTATCTCACACACATCTCACACACACACACATCTCACTCATATCTCACACACACACACTCACACACATCTCACACACACTCACACACACACATCTCACACACACACACTCACACTCACACTCACACACATCTCACACACACATCTCACACACATCTCACACACACNTCTCACT
This sequence comes from Lethenteron camtschaticum, assembly GCA_018977245.1. Classification (NCBI taxonomy): domain Eukaryota; kingdom Metazoa; phylum Chordata; class Hyperoartia; order Petromyzontiformes; family Petromyzontidae; genus Lethenteron; species Lethenteron camtschaticum. Next base: position 8,544,997 of record MU249573.1, on the reverse strand, counting down.
CATATCTCACACACATCTCACACACACATCTCACACACACACTCACGCACATCTCTCACACACATCTCACACACACATCTCACTCACACACTCACACACATCTCACACACATCTCACACACACATCTCACACACACTCACACACACACATCTCACACACACACATCTCACACACACACCACACACACATCTCACACACACATCTCACACATCACATCACACACANCTCACACACATCTCACACACACTCATCCACACACACTCACATCACTCACACACATCTCACACACACTCACACACACTCACACACTCACACACACATCTCACACACACATCTCACACACACTCACTCATCACACACACTCACACACATCACACACACTCACACACATCTCACACACATCTCACACACACACACATCTCACTCATACTCACTCACACATACTCACTCACACACACTCACACANCTCACACACACATCTCACACACACTCACACACACACNTCTCACACACACTCACACACATACTCACACACANCTCACACACACACATCCACACACATACTCACACACACTCACACACTCGCACACTCTCACACACACTCACACACACCACTCTCACACACATCTCACACACACANCATCACACACACCTCACTCACACCTCACTCACACACTCACACACTCCACTCACTCATACTCACACACACCACAAATCCACACACACTCCCATCACACACATCTCACACACACTCAACACACTCACACACACACTCACACACACTCACACACACACNTACTCACACACACACNCTCACACACACTCACACACACTCACACACATTNCACACACATCTCACACACACACTCACACACACTCTCACACTCACACACACTCANTCACACACACACACACACACATCNACACACACTCACACACACATCTCACACACACTCTCACACACACACACACTCACACACACTCATCACACACACATACTCACTCACACACNCTCACACACATCTCACACACACACTCACACACACACAGTCTCACTCACACACACTCACTCACACACACACACACTCACACACACACACTCACACACNCTCACACTCACACACATCTCACACACACTCACACACACACTCTCACACACACACTCACACACANCTCACACACANCTCACACACACTCTCATCACATCCACACACTCACATCTCACTCACACTCACACACACNCTCACAACATCTCACACACATCTCACACACACCTCACTCACACACCTCACACACACACACATCTCACACACACTCACACACACNCACNTCTCACACACTCTCACACACACTCACACACACTCTCACACACACNTCTCACACACATCTCACACACACTCACTACACACACTCACTCACACACACACTCCATCCACTCACACACACACACACTCTCACACACACACTCACACACANCTCACACACATCTCACACACACTCTCACACACACTCACTCACACACACTCACACACACACNNCTCACACACACTCTCACACACACNTCTCACTCACACACNCTCACTCCACACANCACACTCACACATCCCACACACATCTCACACACACATCTCACACACACNTCTCACACACACACTCACACACACACACACACACAGTATCTCACTCACACACCTCACACACACACACACTCACACACACTCACACACACACTCACACACACACACGCTCACACACACTCACACACTCACACACATACACACACTCACTCACACANCTCACACACATACTCACACACACNTCTCACACATCTCACACACACACACAAGCTCACACACACACATCACACACACACTACTCACACACACATCTCACACACACTCACACACACACCTCACACACACACATACTCACACACACTCTCACACACACTCACACACANCTCACACACACATCTCACACACACNTCTTCACCATCTCACTCACACACTCTCACACACACACACNTCTCACACACACTCTCACTCACACATCTCACACACACACTCACACACACCTCACACACACNTCTCACACACATACTCTCACACACACNTCACACACACANTCACACACTCACACACATCTCACACACACCATCTCATNCACACATCTCATCAACACATCTCACACATCTCACTCACACACACACACTCTCACACACACATCTCGCCTCCACACACTCACACACATCTCACACACACTCACCTCACACACACACTNACACACACTCTCACACACTCACACACACTCACACACACACACAATCTCACACACACATCTCACACACACTCACACACACACTCACACACACCTCACACACACATCTCACACACACACATCTCACCACATCACAACACATCACACACACAATCTCACACACACACTCACACACACTCACACACNCANTCACACACACCTCACACACACATCTCACACACACACCTCACACACACTCACTCACACACNCTCTCACACACTCACACCCACACACACACACTCCACACACACATCTCCACACACATCTCATNCACACACACACATCTCACACACACCTCGTCAACCACTCACACATCTCACCACACACACACATTCACACACACTCGTCCACACATCTCCACCACANCTCATACTCACATCACATCANCTCACCACACACACNCCACCACACACCTCTCCACACACTCATCCACACACTCCACACACATACTCTCAACACACTCATNCACACACTCACCACACCAACATCTCACACACACTCACTCACATCCACACCANCTCACANCTCTCCACAACACCTCTCACCACATCACATCTCCACTCTCCACACANCTCACACACACNNCTCACATCACACNCNCTCTCCACCACTCATCCACACANCTCGTNCACACACCACCCACCTCCTCCCCACATCTCACCACACCGCNACCTCACCACCACCTCACACCAACTCACCTTCACNACCTTCACCACCTCCACCACCTCCACCACCTCCACCACCTCACACCACCACCACCACCTCCTTCACACCTTCACACCACCTCCCCACACCTCACCACTACACCTTCACCTCATCCACCACCTCTCCTCCTACTCTCACCCCACCATCNCCCCCACCTTACTCACCTCTCACTCCCACNATNNNCTCCCACACCTCCACCTCCTGGTGTACAGGAGGTCGTGGCTTCGACCCGACCCTGACGATGCCTGCCGCTGGGAGTTTNCAATGTCTCTCATCATCACCACCACAGTTTCGAGATGTTAACTACCTCGCCTGGTATACAGGAGGTCGTGGGCGATCGCGACCCTGACACCTGCGCTGTAGGAGTCGTGTCTCTCATCATCATCACGGTGGCTAGGAGATGTTGACTACCTCGCCTGGAACGCAGGAGGTCACCGTGGATTGGACTAGACCCTGACACCTGCTGCTGTATGGGTTTGCNTGTCTCTCTCATCATCACGGTGGCTAGGAGATGTTGACACCTCGCCTGGTATACAAGGTCGTGGCTGATCCCGATGACGCCTGCCGCTGTATATTTGGAGTTTGCANTGTCTCTCTCATCACCACCACAGTTTCGAGATGTTAACTACCTCGCCTGGTATACAGGAGGTCGTGGGTTCGATCGCGACCCTGACACCTGCTGCTGTATTTGGAGTTTGCGTGTCTCTCNTCATCATCACGGTGGCTAGGAGATGTTGACTACCTCGCCTGGTACGCAGGAGGTCGTGGATTGGATCTAGACCCTGACACCTGCTGCTGTATATTTGGAGTTTGCGTCTCTCTCATCATCATCACGGTGGCTAGGAGATGTTGACTACCTCGCCTGGTATACAGGAGGTCGTGGGTTCGATCCCGACCCTGACACCTGCTGCTGTATATTTGAGTTTGCGTGTCTCTCATCATCATCACGGTGGCTAGGAGATATTGACTACCTCGCCTGGTATACAGGAGGTCGTGGGTTCGATCGCTGACGCCTGCTGCTNTATATTTGGAGTTTGCGTGTCTCTCATCATCATCACGGTGGCTAGGAGATGTTAACTACCTCGCCTGGTATACAGGAGGTCGTGGGTTCGATCGCGACCCTGACGCCTGCTGCTGTATATTTGGAGTTTGCGTGTCTCTCTCATCATCATTACGGTGGCTTGGAGATGTTAACTACCTCGCCTGGTATACAGGAGGTCGTGGGTTCGATCGCGACCCTGACACCTGTGCATATTTGGAGTTGCGTGTCTCTCTCTCATCATCACGGTGGCTAGGAGATGTTGACTACCTCGCCTGGTACGCAGAAGGTCGTGGATTGGATCCAGACCCTGACGCCTGCTGCTGCTGTATATTTGGAGTTTGCGTGTCTCTCATCATCACGGTGGCTAGGAGATGTTGACTACCTCGCCTGGTATACAGGAGGTCGTGGGTTCGATCCCGACCCTGACACCTGTATATTTTGAATTTGTGTGTCTCTCATCATCACGGTGGCTAGGAGATATTGACTACCTCGCCTGGTATACAGGAGGTCGTGGGTTCGATCGCGACCCTGACGCCNACCTGTATATTTGGAGTTTGCGTGTTTCTCTCTCATCATCACGGTGGCTAGGAGATGTTAACTACCTCGCCTGGTATACAGGAGGTCGTGGGTTCGATCGCGACCCTGACGCCTGCTGTATATTTGGAGTTTGCGTGTCTCTCTCTCATCATCATCACGGTGGCTTGGAGATGTTAACTACCTCGCCTGGTATACAGGAGGTCGTGGTTCGATCGCGACCCTGACACCTGCTGCTGTATTTGGAGTTTGCGTGTCTCTCTCTCATCATCATCACGGTGGCTAGGAGATGTTGACTACCTCGCCTGGTACGCAGAAGGTCGTGGATTGGATCCAGACCCTGACGCCTGCTGTATATTTTGAGTTTGCGTGTCTCTCTCATCATCATCACGGTGGCTAGGAGATGTTGACTACCTCGCCTGGTACGCAGAAGGTCGTGGATTGGATCCAGACCCTGACGCCTGCTGCTGTATATTTGGAGTTTGCGTTTCTCTCTCATCATCACGGTGGCTAGGAGATGTTGACTACCTCGCCTGGTACGCAGGAGGTCGTGGGTTCGATCGCGATCCTGACGCCTGCTGTACATTTGGAGTTTGCATGTCTCTCTCATCATCATCACGGTGGCTAGGAGATGTTGACTACCTCGCCTGGTATACAGGAGGTGGTGGGTTCCATCCCGACTCCTGACTTCGTCTGGTATACAGATGGTCGTGGTTTCGATCCTCGAACCTGACGGCTTGCCTTGCTGTACATTTGGTCGCGTGGATTTTTCTTCGGGTCCTTTGGGTTTTCCCTCGACATTTAGAAACACGCGTTTAAGAGTATTTGGCTGCTATACATTTCCACACGACGATAAGCCACTTCATCATGAGACCTCCTTTGCCAGTACCAAAATATAATAATTTTAATTTCATTTTTTACCTACGTGACTTTACCGAAAAAACTAAGAGTATGAATCCTTGCAGTCACGAAAGCTTCAAATCTAGAGTTTTTCCCTTTTTCTGGCAACGAAAGAAACCTTTTTACAAGGAATCATGGTGTGCATTTCTACTTGTGGTAAAATGCAAACAAAAAAGACACTCTGATAGTATATGCATTGTCCTTGAAACTGATTGGTCCACACCCGAGACAGCTTTCCTTAGACCTAGTCTCACATGGTGTTGGACCAGATGCGCCAAAAGGCGCAAACTCAAAGACAATGCACCATCAGAGTATGAGAGCTCGGGGTAAGCATTTACACCATTGGAATCTCATTTGCCGTAAAAAAAATATGATAATGTTTTTTTACCCTTTTATCTGGACAACTGACACTTTTTTTAAATCCTTTATATTAAGTTCACTTGCTTGCTTGCTTGCTTACAACCGTGCAAATCTTTCGGTCGTTTTTTAACCCACTTCCCGTGATCCAATCGAACTGACATTTTCCACACAGACTCGTTTTTTCCAAATTTGTACACTTTTCAGGAATTTTTTTTATATTTAATTACCAATTGCTTAATGGTGGCAGGCAATCATCTGACCCATAGGTGGCAGCCATCTCAAGCCAGAGGACGAGAGGACTCTAGCCGCCACGCATATAAAGGATTTATAGTGAAAAACTTTGTTTTTACGGGTTAATTTTTACGAGTCATGTTTGCATTGACCACAATACCTGCGGTCGTAATTCAACCAAAAAACACAACTCTGATAATGTGTGCACCGTCCTTGACCAACCACCACCCCTCCGGTGTAACGGCCGCGCCTCCCGTCCGTCCCGTCCCGACAGCAGCAGTGGACATGGAGCAGGTGGGAATGACGGTGGTGCTGGAGAACGTGGAGAGCGTGGAAACATGGAGGGCGTCGCGCGCACCGAGAATGTGGAGTACGCCGAGGTGCAGGCGGAAGAGCTGGTGGGCGCCGGTGACGAAGACGACTGCGACGACGGCCTCGGCGTCGCCGACGACGCCGCCGCCGCGGTGCTAGCCTGCAAAGCCGAGACGTCGGAGCTCCGCGGGGAGGAGGACGAGGAGGAGGAGGAGGAGAAGGGCGACTTGAAGGCCGAGGCTGAGAACGAGGCCCCGGCGGCGGGGAACGGCGAAGACGACGCCGACGGTGTGTGCCGTGACGTGACGTCGTGACTGACGCAGTGATGTGACGCGGTGAAGTGACAGTGCCGTGAAGTGACAGTGCCGTGACTGTGACGCAGTGATGTGACCCCGTGACGTGACGCCGTGACTGTGACGCCGTGACTGTGACGCCGTGACTGTGACGCCGTGACTGTGACGCCGTGACTGTGACGCCGTGACTGTGACTGTGACGCCGTGATTGTGACGCATTGATGTGACTGTGACGCCGTGACTGTGACGCATTGATGTGACTGTGATGCCGTGACTGTGAGTCCGTGACTGTGACCCCGTGATATGACTGACGCCGTGACTGTGATTCCGTGATGTGACCCCGTGATGTGACTGTGACTCCGTGACTGTGACCCCGTGATGTGACTGACGCCGTGACTGTGACGCTGTGACGTGACCCCGTGACTGTAAAGTAGCTGCCAAATATACGAGTGACATCGATTCCAAATGCGGATTTGTAAAACCGGAAGACCCGGGGAGAGACATCGTCAACTCCAAATGTACAGCAGCAGGTGTCGTCAGGGTCGGGATCTCCTGCATAGCAGGCGAGGGAGATTACATATCTTAACCACCATGGCGGCGCCCCCCCCCCCCTTTATCGTCCTCCGGTCGCAGGAACCGGCAAAGTCGTCGGCGGCCCCGGCGCCCTCCCCGTCAAGCGTCAGCGGCGTCGTCGCCGCGCGGCCAAGCGGCAGGCGTGCGCCCGCTGTGGCGAGGAGCCCGGCAGCACGGCCCTCCTGCGAGCCCACGTCGCGTCCGGACACTGCACCGCCTCGGCCGACGGGAGCAACGCCGCCGCCGCCGGGAAGGTCGGCAAAGGCGGCGGCGGCGGCGGCGGCGACGCTCCCTTCGGCTGCAAGCTGTGCGACCGCGTGTACCGCGACCTGTCGGGGCTCGCCTACCACGAGCGCACGCACTCGGGCGAGCGGCCGTACGCGTGCCCCCGCTGCGGCAAGGCCTTCCGCTCGTCGTCGGGCCTGACGCGGCACGCGCGCAGCCACGAGGACGCGCGCCCCTACGCGTGCTCCCGCTGCGGCAAGACCTACCGGGACTCGTGGGGCCTCGAGTACCACCTGAAGACGCACACGGGCGAGCGGCCGTACGCGTGCGGCGAGTGCGGCAAAGCCTTCCGCGACTCGGCGGGCCTCGTGTACCACCGGCGGGCGCACGCCGACGAGAGGCCGTACGCTTGCCCCGAGTGCGGCAAGGCGTTCCGCAGCTCGTCGGCGCTGGCCCGGCACCGGCGGTCGCACGCCGACGCGCCGGGGCACCACTGCGACGACTGCGGGAAGGCCTTCCGGGACCCGTTCTACTTCCGCGTGCACCGACGGTCGCACGCCGGCGAGGCGGCGTCCGCCAAGAGCTAGGGGCTCGCCGGCGGCGGCGGCGCGTTTTGCCGGCGGCGTGCCGGCGGCCGCGATGTTGCCGCGGGATTTTTTTTTAGTACGGCCTTGGGCACGGTGGGGGGGGGGGGGTAGAAGGCGCGTGACGCGGAGGGGCTGAGCGTGTCGTTTCGGGCGGGGATCGAAAGTCGGATGTCGGTGTATCCTTGCCGGAATGAGTGTGGGTGGCGTGGCGGTGCGTGGCGGTGGTGGCGGTGATACCCAGCCAGGGGTTTGTGGTTTCACACCCGTCGAGCGGTGTTGGTGAACTGGCCGAGTGCGAGGTGAGCATTTGTACCACAGCCCAGCCGGGCCGACGGCAGCAACAACTCGACACTTCGGATCCGAACTGGGTGTGTGTGTGTGTGGCGCCAAACCATTCCGCGTCCCGGCATCCCGGGATGACGGGACCCCGGGACGCCGACCTGGTGAACGGAGGAGCCGCCCCGAGCATCTGTGTCCGCCGAGAATTCCTTGCCCGTGTGAGAATTCCGGAATGATAGTGGCCGGTAAAAATGTTCCTCGTGTAGAGAGCACAGTGCCGTTGAGTTTGGTGCCCTTGCCCGCCCGTACCCCCCCCCTCCCTCCCCTCGCTGCCGCGCCTCCGATTAGCATGGCTGGCTATGTTACGGCGCGAAATAAGTTCACCGCGGCGGGCACCTGCGCACCTTAATTTGTCTCGATTTGAAATAATAAAAAGTTGTGTGACTCCGTAGCAAAGAGCGTGCGAAAATGCGGCCTCTGCTTCACGTTCCCTGCGAGTGGGCAGGTGGGAATTTCTTGATTTAAAGCTTTCGTGACTGCAGGGATTCGTGTTCTTGGTTCTTTCGGTAAAGTCACGTAGAAGGGAAATACTAAAATAATATTTATATAAAACAATAAAAATTCACGAGGCTATTCACATGTACAAACACAGAGACAATTTCAACCGAGAAGATGGATTCTGGCTTAGCAATCATTGGAAGGATTTGGTCAACCATTTCGGGTCTTGAATGATTGTGTTCCCTCTTACGGTGACTTTCAGATGGCATTCCATTCTCTTCCTCTCCCTCCTCTTTTCCGAACACAGATGGACTCGTTCATCTGGCCAACTGCCGAATCGCTGTCCATGGTGCTGACGTTAGAAAAACCACCACTTTTTAAATCCTTTATATTAAGTTCACTTGCTTGCGCGCTTACGACCGTGCAAATCTTTCGGTCGTTTTTTAACCCACTTCCCGTGATCCAATCGAGCTGACATTTTGCACACAGACTCGTTGTGCGTGACAATTAATTTTCGTGAAAAATGTTTCCAAAATTTTACACTTTTTAGGAAAAAAAAAACATTTAATTACCAATTGCTTAATGGTGGCAGGCAATCATCTGACCCATAGGTGGCAGCCATCTCAAGCCAGAGGACGAGAGGACTCTAGCCGCCACGCATATAAAGGATTTATAGTGAAAAACTTTGTTTTTACGGGTTATACTTTTTCTTTCCGTGGATTTCACAGCTGATGATGATTGCTTGTCTTCTTGGTTCTTTCGGTAAAGTCACGTAGAAGGGAAATAATAAAATAATAAAAATAAAACATAAAATACAATTCTCACGACGTTTCGGCCACAACGCAAGCAGCCGTCCTCAGGTGAAGAACAGGTCTGTAGGAATGAACACCACCAAGAACACCATTCAGACGCTGTCTTTCCTACAGACCTGTTCTTCACCTGAGGACGGCTGCTTGCGTTGTGGCCGAAACGTCGTGAGAATTATTTTGTTTTATTTTTATTTTATTTCCCTTCTACGTGACTTTACCGAAAGAACCAAGAAGATGAATCCCTGCAGTCACGAAAGCTTTAAATCGAAATGATTGCTTGTGTTGCAGTCGAAACGTCGTGAGCATTTTTATTGTTTTATATTAATATTATTTTATTAATTCCCTTCTACGTGACTTTACCGAAAGAACCGAGAATACAGGTAGGAACTTGGTCGGACAGCGCAATTCGTGCACGACAGAAAATTCGCGGTCACGTGACGCACTTCAACCAATCCGGGAGCGTGCTCCATGTGTGGGAGGGGCTATGAACGACAGACAAGTAATCCCTGGTGGGCCGTGTGGAACCGTTGTTCCTGCCTGTAATATAGTCCCATCTTAACTCATTCTGGGTCACTGAGAATGAAAATGATGCTTAAAATTGTTGACTGGCTCTAGTTTTCAAGATGTGTTACTGGGTCAGCATATACGACCCTTGGCTTGGGAATGGCAGAGGCTAAGTTGGTTATATAGGGAATGGATCTCAGTTTAAACCAGAAATGACTAAAATACAATCTTTGACTGGATCTATGAATAAATCTATGACTGGGTTTGGACAGCACTTGCTTTTTTGAGCAAAACAGTGAATGATGCAATCTGGATTGCGTCCTATATGATATGAATTGTCATCTTATTTCTAGAAGTCATGGATGATGCAGTCGTAACTAGGCTTACATCCCTCTGCTGAACAAATTGCCCTATATCGACTCTAGAAATCATACAGTGTCATGCCCTCTTATTTGTAAATGTTTGATTTTGCAAAGGGACACATTTCTGTTTAGCCAAAGTGAGCAGAGATGCCTCGTAATTGTGTGAACAAAGCAGGCAACTTCTGCTATGTTTGTGGTGAAGTGACTTTTGCATCGCAAAAGCGCGCTATTACCACTACGGTTAAGAAAGCCTGTCGCCTTGATTTTGGCTGCAAAATTGGAGATCAGGACAAGAGTTGGGCCCAATGCTGCAACACTTGTGCAACAAATATTTGCCAGTGGTTGAACAGGAAAAGGAAATCGATGCCTTTTGCAGTGACAATGATTTGGAGAGAGCCAACAGATCATATCAGCAATTTTTATTTCTGCATGGCGCCTCCAGTGGGGAAAGATGTGTCAAAGAAGAAAAAATTAACCCGTAAAAACAAAGTTTTTCACTATAAATCCTTTATATGCGTGGCATCGGTTTTATTTTATTATTCATTTCTGTTTTTCTTGAGTGAGAGTTTCATTTTTATCACATTGGTATTTTAAATTAAATATGAAAAAAAAATTCCTAAAAAGTGTAGCATTTTGGAAAAAAAAATTTCTCACGAAAATAAATTGTCACGCACAACGGAGTCTGTGTGCAAAATGTCAGCTCGATTGGATCACGGGAAGTGGGTTAAAAAACGACCGAAAGATTTGCACGGTCGTAAGCGCGCAAGCAAGCAAGTGAACTTAATATAAAGGATTTAAAAAGTGGAGTGTGCATCATCCAAACATTCCATCGGCTATATGCCCAGTACCCCACGGAGAAGGACTGACGGTTCCTGATGCACCAGAATCATTCTCACTCGAGGTGAAATTAGGCTAAGATAAAGGAATGATGTGTCTTTGTTGGTCCTCAGATTCGTGAACATCTTCGAGATGATGCATTTGACTGTACTCCGTGGCAAGGAAAAGACTGCATGGAAAGCCTTCCATCTTCTTGGTTCTTTCGGTAAAGTCACGTAGAAGGGAAGTAATAAAATAATAAAAATAAAACATAGTAAAATAATTCTCACGACGTTTCGGCCACAACGCAAGCAGCCGTCCTCGGGTGAAGACCAGGTCTGTCGGGGAGACAGCGTCTGAATGAAACAGTCACGAAAGCTTTAAATAGAAAGCCTTCCAGTTAGTGGCAACACATTTTCTCGGAAACAACAAGGCACACAACTACAGGGAGTTGGTGCAAAATGTCAAGGCATACAAAAGCCTTGGTTGCAACATGTCACTAAAGATACATTTATAATTAAAGCTTTCACGACTGCAGGGATTCATATTCATGGTTCTTTCAGTAAAGTCACGTAGAAGGGATTAATAAAATAATAAAAATATAACGATGACTTTACCGAAAGAACCAAGAATATGAAGATACGTTATTTGCACCTAGATTTGTTTTCCCAGCGAACTGCGGAGCAGTGGGTGACGAGCATGNCGAGCGATTTCACCAGACATTGCAACGTGAAGGCTATCGGGGCAAATGGGCCCATCAATCTTGCAGTATCTGCAGTGGCAAGGACGCTCCATTCAATGAATAAAGAGACAAGGGTAGACACAATCAAGATTGATAATTGGTTCTTTACCCTTTTATCTGGCAACAAAACTGACACCTTTTTTACAAGGAGTCATGTTTGCATAGACTACAATACCTGCAGTCATAATGCAAACAAAAAACACAACTCTGATAATGTATGCACTGTTTTTTAGATTGATTGGTCCACACCCGAGACAGCTTTCTTTAGAGCCTAGTCTCACCCTGGTGTTGGACCAGATGACGCGGTTTTTGGCGTCATCTGGTCCAACACCAATGGGACTAGGCTCTAAGGAAAGCTGTCTCGGGTGTGGACCAATCAACTTCAAAGACAGTGCATACATTATCAGAGTTGTGTTTTTTGTTTGCATTATGACCGCAGGTATTGTAGTCTATGCAAACATGACTCCTTGTAAAAAAGGTGTCAGTTTTGTTGTCAGATAAAAGGGTAAAGAACCAATTATCATATTTTTTACTGTCAAATGAGGTTCCAATGGTGTAAGGACTAAACTATGTACTTATACATAATAGTTTTTTTGCCTTTTGTTTCCTAATACATTTTATTTATATAACCCTATTGCTGATTTTTAAAGTGCGGTCCCACTTCTTAAAGTGGGGGGGGGGGGGGGGGGGGGACCACCAGGGCATCCTTCCAATCCTGTGGAACCCATCCAGTGGTCCAGACTGTTATTATGATGTCATATAGGGCAGTCTGTGCACAAACGCCACCCTCAGCATTTTGCTTTGGAGATCATCTCTGCCCAGTCCCTTTCCTGGTCTCAGACTCTGGATCGCCTTCAGTACTTGTTGTATCTATTAGGTGTTGAAAAATAATAAAAACGAATAAAAATGTAATGAAAATTTAAAATATGTAATGTTCCAAATTTATGCTAATTTGTGTAATTATGAAAAATATGCATTTATGCTAATTAGTTTCTGCTTCGATGCCTAGGGGGTATAAATCGTGATGATAAATTAAGGTGTAATTGTATGAAGTTATGCAAGTTATGTAGTATGGTAATTAGGCTTGGCTTCGTTGTATAGGGTAATTGGATAAAATTATGTAGTTCATGGAATTATGCTAATGTATGCAATTATGATAATTAGGCTCCGCTTTGTTGTCTAGGGCGTATTACCAATTGTGATAATAGAATGATTCTCGCTTTGACTTTTATGATTTTGTTGTAGGTTTAGTCGGTTCAATTCAGGCTCACCACAGGAAACAATTCTTATAATTAAGATTATTAACTTAGGAAGGCACCACTCAGACTCTTCTGTGCTAAGCAACTTTAATATATTAAAAAACATAACACCGATATACGAACTCTTATGCTAGGAATGTCAACACAGCACTCCTGGAGATGTCCTCCTGATTGATCCGTACATTGAAGCCTCAATGGTTAAGTTTGTTAAACTGGGTAACAAAACAATCGGCTAATTCCTCACAGTAAAGCGAGCATACACGGCCACTGGAAAAAGTCCTTTAAAATTAATGCGACAATATTCATACGAACAGTAATAAAGAAACATCTCCCTAAGGCCAAAATAGACCTCGATGAATTCATTGGTAAGATTACACAATTAACGAAATGCCTTGGAATAATGGTGTACGGTCGTGTGCCTGCTTGTCTAACACATGTTTATCGATTGGCTAAGGGCTTCAATAAATTTGCGGGCAAGATTCTGTGATCAAAAGAAAGATTTGAACAAAATAGTATCCCTTTGAGTGTGTAGATTCGTAACATAGATGTTTATAAATGTTAAGTTTCATCAATGAATTCATTGGTACAGTTATGCATTTCGATGTAAAGCTTTCGTGACTGCAGGGATTAATCTTCTTGGTTCTTTCGGTAAAGTCACGTAGAAGGGAAATAATAAAATAATAAAAATAAAACATAATAAAATACAATTCTCACGACGTTTCGGCCACAACGCAAGCAGCCGTCCTCAGGTGAAGACCAGGTCTGTCGAGGCGACAGCGTCTGAATGAAACAGCACACGTGCTTGGAGCATATTGATACAGTAATTTTAGCTGTGACGGTCCCACCTGATGACGGAGACTTGTGTTGCCTCCGAAACGTCGTGACTTTTATTATTTTATTTCTATTATTTTACTTGACTTTACCGAAAAAATGTACGATTCCTTGCAGTCACGAAAGCTTCAAATCTAGAATAACTTCAACATAACATCACACGATCTCCACTCGGGTCTCGAATGCCCATCTAACCACGCTACGGCACAACTAGACACTGTTCGCTATCCCAGCCCGGACCACAAGCTGGGTCCCGGACCGCGTGGCGAGAGGCCTCTTCTCGGCAGAGGTCGCAAACGGGTTTTGATTCCTTACCCGTACCCGTACCCGGCCGCACCAGGGTCGCTAACGGGTACCCGTACCCGGCCGTACGGGTATCGGGTACCCGATTGCGACCTCTGGGATGAAGCCATGTTGCAGGCGCGGGTGGGTTGATTCTAGGAACTTGAATTGTGAGAAGAGACAAGACGTTGGGAAATGAGTGACAAACGGTGACTCACCAGTGACTCACGGCCTACCCGTACCCGTACCCGGCCGCACCAGGGTCGCAAACGGGTACCTGTACCCGGCCGGGTACGGGTAGCCGGGTATCGGGTAGGGTACGGGTATCGGGTACCCGGTTGCGACCTCTGCTTCTCTCCAACGTGGATCTTCTTGACACCAGCACACGAAGAACGCCACGCTCCTCACGGGGCCCCGTTATATTCCCCTGGGCTGGGGCTGGCTCAGAGGTCGCAACCGGGTACCCGATACCCGTACCCTACCCTATACCCGGCTACCCGTACCCGGCCGGGTACGGGTAGGCCGTGAGTCACTGGTGAGTCACCGTTTGTAACTCATTTCCCAACGTCTTGTCTCTTCTCACAATTCAAGTTCCTAGAATCAACCCACCCGCGCCTGCAACGTGGCTTCATCCCAGAGGGCGCAATCGGGTACCGATACCCGTACCCTATCCGTACCCGATACGCGGCTGGGTATCGGGTATCGGGTAGGATACGGGTACCCGTTCGCGACCTTGGTGCGGCCGGGTACGGGTACGGGTAGGCCGTGAGTCACTGGTGAGTCACCGTTGATCACTCATTTCGGGTAGGGTACGGGTACCTACGTGACTTTACCGAAAGAACCACAGAGTATGGATCCCTGCAGTCACGAAAACTTCACTTCTCGATTAAAATAAAAGTAGTTTTAGTTTGCGGTGGTTTGTTACGACTTCTTAGATGTATTTCTTGTTTAGACGCTCCGTAAGTACATCTTTAACAATAACTCGTAAATAAAAAATAAACCCGTAAAAACAAAGTTTTTCACTCTTAATCCTTTATATGCGTGGCGGCTAGAGTCCTCTCGTCCTCTGGCTTGAGATGGCTGCCACCTATGGGTCAGATGATTGTCTGCCAGCATTAAGCAATTGGTAATTAAATATTTTTTAAAAATTCCCTAAACAGTGTAAAATTTGGGAATTTTTTTTCACGAAAATTAATTGTCACGCACAACGAGTCTGTGTGGAAAATGTCAGCTCGATTGGATCACGGGAAGTGGGTTAAAAAACGACCGAAATATTTGCACGGTCATAAGCAAGCAAGGAAGCACGCAAGCACGCAAGCGAACTTAATATAAAGGATTTAAAAATAAAAATTATTCTGTTAAATTGCATAATTCTAATTATATTAGGGCCTACATAAATGACGTCACGCACCTAGGGGGGGTGAGACATTTGTGACGATGTGTGACGAGGGGAGGGGGGTGAGAAATGTGACGTCACATCAAAATGCTGCAACTTTAAATAAATATAGACAACACGTTCTACTTCATTAAATAGTCTTGTTAATAAATGTTTTCTCCTACAACATCAGAGTGCAGCGCCACATTAAATACGCACTACAATTACAATAGTTTAAAGCGATTTTAAGCATTCCACAAGTAGTGACTAATCCCATATCTGCATTTCCCATAATTATGCTAAATTCCTCTGTTGATATGTAAATTCCTTTGTCAAGGCGCCCTTCCCACTCCAACCCAGCTTAAATATACGCTGCCAAGCATGGTGGTGCTCATTCAGACGCTGTCTCCCCGACAGACCTGTCTTCACCTGAGGACGGCTGCTTGCGTTGTGGCCGAAACGTCGTGAGAATTATTTTATTATGTTTTATTTTTATTATTTTATTATTTCCCTTCTACGTGACTTTACCGAAAGAACCAAGAAAATAAACGAGTTTAACTTTTAAATAATTAAATTGTCAAAAAAAGTGTCGGTTTTGTTGCCAGAAAAAAGGGGAAACCCCCCTATTATTAATCTAAAAGGGTAAAAAAAACCAATGATCATATTTTGCTACTGGCAAAGGAGGTTCCAATGCTCTTGGTTCTTTCGATAAAGTCACGTAGAATGGAGAAGACAGAGTCTGAAAAAAGACCTGAGGACGGCTGCTTGCGTTGTGGCCGAAACGTCGTGAGAATTATTTTATAGTTTTATTTTATTATTTTATTATTTCCCTTCTATGACTTTACCGAAAGAACCGAGTAGACGATTTGAAGCATATTTTTTTTGGGGGGCGGGTAGACAGAGCTTTCCTTATAAGATGCTTTCTTTTTAGACGCTCCGTAAGTACATGGCGAGACCCTCTTGAACAATAACTCGTAAATAAATCCAAGAATCATTAATCGATTTTGCAAATCCCAATTCTATTGTATCATCGTCCCAGCGCGGCTCGCTTCGTTAGTGGAACGACGACGCGTTCCCTTTGTTGACTCGGGTCACCGTCTGAGTTGCGCAACTTACCGCGGATTTCGCCGCCCTCCACGCCCCTCCCCGAGGAGTCAAATGCGCGCGGTCCCTTGCGCGTGACTGGCAGAGNCGAGGGCGACTCACAGAAGAGGTGAGGGTGAGGTGGTGAGGGTGAGGTGGTGGGTGGAGGTGGAGGTGGTGAGGGTGAGGTGGTGAGGGTGGGTGGTGAGGTGGAGGTGGTGAGGGTGAGGTGGTGAGATGGAGGTGGTGGTGGTGGTGAGGGTGAGGTGGAGGTGGTGGTGAGGTGGAGGTGGTGAGGTGGTGAGGTGGAGGTGATGGTGAGGGTGGTGAGGGTGGTGAGGGTGGTGGAGGTGGTGAGGTGGTGAGGTGGTGAGGGTGAGGTGGTGAGTGGAGTGGAGGTGGTGAGGGTGAGGTGGTGAGGTGGAGGTGGTGGTGGTGGTGGTGAGGGTGAGGTGGAGGTGGTGGTGAGGTGGAGCGTGGTGAGGGTGAGGGTGGTGAGGGTGGTGAGGGTGGTGAGGGTGGTGAGGGTGGTGAGGTGTNGTGGTGAGGTGTGAGGGTGAGGAGGGAGGTGGTGAGGGTGAGGTGAGGTGGAGGTGGTGAGGGTGGTGAGGGTGAGNTGGTGAGGGTGGTGAGGGTGNTGAGGGTGGTGACTCGGGTGGTGAGGTGGTGGGTGGTGGGGTGGTGAGGGTGGTGAGGTGGTGAGGTGGTGAGGTGGAGGTGGTGGAGGTGGTGCAGGGTGGTGAGGTGGTGAGGTGGTGNGGGTGGTGAGGTGGTGAGGTGGTGGGGGTGGTGAGGTGGTGAGGNTGGTGGGGTGGTGAGGAGTGGTGGGTGGTGAGTGGTGAGGGTGGGAGGTGGTGGTGGTGAGGTGGTGAGGGTGGTGAGTGGTGAGGGTGAGGTNGTGGGGTGGTGGGGNGGTGAGGTGGTGAAGGGTAGTGAGGGTGGTGGGGTGGTGAGGGTGGTGAGGGTGGTGAGCGGGAAGGGGTGAGGGTGGTGAGGGTGGTGAGGGTGAGGTGGTGGAGGTGGTGAGGGTGGTGGAGGTGGTGAGTGGTGGTGGTGAGGGTGGTGNAGGTGGTGAGGGTGGTGAGGGTGAGGTGGTGAGGGTGAGGTGGGGTGGTGAGGGTGGTGAGGGTGAGGTGGTGAGGGTGGGGAGGTGGGGTGAGGGGAGGGGTGAGGGTGGGTGGTGAGGGTNAGGGGGTGAGGGTGAGGGAGGAGGGTGAGGGTGAGGGTGAGGGTGAGGAGGGTGAGGTGGTGAGGGTGAGGGGGTGAGGGTGAGGTGGTGAGGGTGAGGTGGTGAGGGTGAGGTGGAGGTGAGGTGGTGAGGGTGAGGTGGAGGTGGTGAGGGTGAGGTGGAGGTGGTGAGGGTGAGGTGGTGAGGGTGAGGTGGTGAGGGTGAGGGTGAGGTGGAGGTGGTGAGGGTGAGGTGGAGGTGGTGAGGGTGAGGTGGTGAGGGTGAGGTGGTGAGGGTGAGGTTGAGGTGAGGAGGGTGAGGAGGAGGGTGAGGTGGTGAGGGTGAGGGTGAGGGTGAGGTGGGAGGTGAGGTGGAGGTGGAGGTGGTGAGGGTGAGGTGGAGGTGGTGAGGGTGAGGTGGAGGTGGTGAGGGTGAGGTGGTGAGGGTGAGGTGGTGAGGGTGAGGGTGAGGTGGAGGTGTGAGGGTGAGGTGGAGGTGGTGAGGGTGAGGTGGAGGTGGTGAGGGTGAGGTGGTGAGGGTGAGGTGGTGAGGGTGAGGTGGAGGTGGTGAGGGTGAGGTGGAGGTGGTGAGGGTGAGGTGGGAGGGTGAGGTGGAGGTGGTGGTGGTGAGGTGGTGAGGGTGAGGAGGGTGAGNTGAGGTGGTGGTGAGGGTGAGGGTGAGGTGGAGGTGGTGGTGGTGAGGTGGTGAGGGTGAGGTGGTGAGGTGAGGTGGTGAGGGTGAGGTGGTGAGGGTGAGGTGGTGGTGGTGGTGAGGGTGAGGAGGTGGGAGGGTGGTGGAGATGGTGGTGGTGGTGAGGAGGAGGAGTGAGTGGTGGTGGTGAGGGTGAGGTGGTGAGGTGGTGAGGAGGTGAGGTGAGGTGGTGAGGGTGAGGTGAGGTGGTGAGGTGAGGTGGTGAGGTGGTGAGGTGGTGAGGTGGTGAGGAGGTGGAGGTGGTGAGGGTGAGGTGGTGAGGTGGAGGTGGTGGTGGTGGTGAGGGTGAGGTGGAGGTGGTGGTGAGGTGAGGTGGTGAGGAGGTGAGGTGGAGGTGGTGAGGAGGTGAGGTGGTGGAGGTGGTGAGGAGGTGAGGGTGGAGGTGGTGATGGTGAGGGTGAGGTGGTGGTGAGGTGTGTGAGGGTGAGGTGGTGAGGGTGAGGTGGTGGTGGTGGTGAGGTGGTGAGGGTGAGGTGGTGAGGGTGGTGAGGGTNAGGTGGTGGTGGTGAGGGTGGTGAGGGTGGTGTGGTGAGGTGGTGAGGGTGGTGAGGGTGGTGCTAGTGAGGTGGTGAGTGAGGGTGAGGCGTGGTGAGGGTGAGGTGGAGGTGGTGAGGGTGAGGTGGTGAGGGTGAGGTGGTGGTGGTGGTGAGGGTGAGGGTGAGGTGGTGAGGTGGTGAGGGTGAGGTTGGTGGTGAGGGTGGTGAGGGTGGTGGTGGTGGTGAGGTGGTGAGGGTGGTGAGGGTGANTGAGGTGGTGAGGGTGAGGGTGAGGTGGTGAGGGTGTAGGTGGAGGTGGTGAGGGTGAGGTGGTGGTGAGGGTGAGGTGGTGGTGGTGAGGGTGAGGTGGAGGTGTGTGAGGGTGAGGGTGAGCGTGGTGGTGGTGAGGTGGAGGTGGTGAGGGTGAGGGTGNTGGTGGTGGTGAGGTGGTGGTGAGGGTGAGGTGGTGAGGGTGAGGAGGTGAGGTGGTGGTGGTGAGGTGAGGTGGTGGAGGTGGTGGTGGTGAGGTGGTGGAGGTGGTGAGGTGGTGAGGAGGTGGAGGTGGTGAGGGTGAGGTGGTGGTGGTGAGGTGGTGAGGGTGAGGTGGTGAGGTGGTGGTGAGGGGAGGTGGTGTGGTGAGGTGGTGGTGGTGAGGTGGTGGAGGTGGTGAGGTGGTAGTGAGGGTGAGGTGGTGGTGAGGGTGAGGTGGAGGTGGTGAGGAGGTGAGGTGGTGAGGGTGAGGTGGTGTGGTGAGGAGGTGGTGGTGGTGAGGGTGAGGGTGAGGTGGTGGTGGTGAGGTGGTGAGGTGGAGGTGGTGAGGTGGTGAGGGTGAGGGTGGTGAGGGTGAGGTGGTGGTGGTGGTGAGGTGGTGGTGAGGTGAGGAGGTGAGGGTGAGGAGGTGGAGGTGGTGGTGAGGTGGTGGAGGAGGTGAGGGTGAGGTGGTGGTGGTGAGGAGGTGTACAAGACACTGTTCAACCACATTGACAATGCAGGTCACAACAACACACGCACCCATCGACTCACTCACCTACTCACCCATCCACACACTCGCCTACTCACCCATCGACTCACTCACCTACTCACCCATCCACACACTCACCTACTCACCCATCGACTCACTCACCTACTCACCCATCCACACACTCACCTACTCACCCATCCACACACTCACCCACTCACCCACTCACCCATCCACACACTCACCTACTCACCCATCCACACACTCACCCACTCACCCATCCACACACTCACCCACTCACCCATCCACACACTCACCTACTCGCCCATCCACACATTCACCTACTCACCCATCCACACACTCACCTACTCGCCCATCCACACACTCACCTACTCGCCCATCCACACACTCACCTACTCGCCCATCCACACACTCACCTACTCACCCATCCACACACTCACCTACTCACCCATCCACACACTCACCTACTCGCCCATCCACACATTCACCCATCCACACACTCACCTACTCGCCCATCCACATACTCACCTACTCGCCCATCCACACACTCACCTACTCGCCCATCCACACACTCGCCTACTCACCCATCCACACACCTACTCACCCATCCACACACTCGCCTACTCACCCATCCACACACTCGCCTACTCACCCATCCACACACTCACCTACTCACCCATCCACACACTCACCTACTCGCCCATCCACACACTCGCCTACTCACCCATCCACACACTCACCTACTCACCCATCCACACACTCACCTGCTCACCCATCCACACACTCACCTACTCGCCCACAGACTCGCGCACCCACTAACCCCATCTAAAACGCCTATCCACTCACCCACCCACCCACGCACTCGCCCACCCACGCACTCGCCCACGCACTCACCCACCCACGCACTCACCCACCCACGCACTCACCCACCCACGCACTCACCCACCCACGCACTCACCGACCCACGCACTCACCGACCCACGCACTCGCCCACCCACCCACTCGCTCACCCACTCACGTACTGACCCACTCGCCCACCCACACACTCACCCACCCATGCCCTCAGCCACCCACCCACGCACTCAGCCACCCACCCACGCACTCACCCACGCACTCACCCACCCACCCACGCACTCACCCACCCACGCACTCAGCCAGTGCCCACGCACTCACTCACCCACGCACTCACCCACGCACTCACTCACCCACTCACTCACCCACCCACCCACTCACCCACCCACTCACCCACCACTCACTCATCCACCCACCCACCCACCCACTCACCCACCCACTCACCCACCCACACACTCACCCACCCACCACCCACTCACCCACCCACCCACCCACCCACTCACTCACCCATAACTTACCCACCCACCCACTTACCCACCCACCCACCCACTCACCCACCCACTCACCCACCCACTCACCCACTCACTCACCCACCCACTTACCCACCCACTTACCCACCCACTCACCCACTCACCCGCCCACTCGCCCACCCACTCAATCGCTCACCCGCTCACCCACCCACCCACTCACCCACTCACTCATCCACTCACCCACTCACTCATCCACTCATCTACTCAACCACCCACCCACTCACCCACTCACCCACCCACTCACACACCCACTCAATCGCTCACCCGCCCACCCACCCACCCACTCACCCACTCACCCACCCACGCACTCACCTACCCACTCACCCACCCACTCACCCACCCACTCACCCACCCACCTACTCACCCACCCACGCACTCACCCACCCACTCACTCACCCACTCACTCACTCACCCACCCACTCACCCACTCACTCATCCACTTACCCACTCACCCACTGGATAGGTGGTGATGGTTGGAAATGTAACGAGCTCTATGGTGTAGAGTTTTGATGAGGGAATTCTTCTGGGATGGATGGTGGTGGGAGTCAGGTTTGAGGTAGGCATCCGTATGGGTGGCTTTCCTGTAGACAGTGTCCCATTGAGCCATCAGGTCTCTTTTCAATTAAAACATCCAAGAATGGTGACCTTTTCCACCTCCATGGTGAATTTGATGGCTGCGTGTATGGAATTGATGTGGTTGAAGAATCAGAGCTGGTAGGCCATGTGGCCAGATGACGAACGTGTCATCCACGTACCTCTTCCACAAGGAAGGACGTAGGGTGGATACCTGGATGGCGTCTGTCTCAAATTTCTCCATGAAAACATTGACTACAACTGGAGAAGGAGAACCCGTTTTGGTACCTTCCACTTGTTTGTAGAATGTTCCATTCCAGTTGAAGTAATTGTTGGTGAGGCAGTGTCTAACCAGGGCCGGTACATCAGCATTCAGTCATTGTAGGACCAAATCTTCAATGATTGCAACGGTGTCAGGCACAGGAACTTTGATAAACAAAGATAGACATCGAAACTGACAAGCAAATCACCTGGAGATAGTGAGATGTCCTTAATTGAAGATACCAACCCAGCTTAAATATACGCTGCCAAGCCTGGTGGTGTTTCATTCAGACGATGTCTTTCCGACAGACCTGTTCTTCGCCTGAGGACGGCTGCTTGCGTTGTGGCCGAAACGTCGTGAGAATTGTATTTTATCATGTTTTATTTTTATTATTGTATTATTTCCCTTCTACGTGACTTCACCGAAAGAACCAAGAAGAAGTGAGCTGAGTTAAGTACAGCTGAGGTGGTCTTAGCAGTGAATGGATGCAAGGTCTCAGGCATAAATCGGGCCAGTTTGTAGGTGGGTGAGCTAATGGTGGAGACATAGGACGGAGTGGTCGATCAAAACGTCGTGATGTTATTATTTTTATTATTTATTATTTGTTCTATCTACGTGGCTTTACCGAAAGACCCAAAGAATATGAATTTCTGCAGTCACGAAAGCTTTAAATCGAAAAGTGGATACGGTCGTTTAGAAGTATTTCAGTCATTCATTTTCGTTAATTGCATAACTGTCAAAATAGACAACAAAATACCCGTATTGAAATGGCTGTACGCCGTATGGACCTGAAAACTCTATTTTTCTGTATAAGAATACGGGGTAAAGCGAATCGGTTTGACAGCGATGTTACAGGGCTATACCTAATAAATGAAATAAATGAAATGAAGCTACTTAACGGCGCCTGAAAAAGGGGATCGGTGGTCAGAGGCAGGGAATTTGAAGGGAATTGGTTGGGAGAAATACAAAATGGGAAACGGAGGATGATTGACAGGGGGGGGATGGTTGGGAATCCGTTAGGAAAAGTTGGAAGGTATTTGGTCAGAGGGAAGGCGGGAGGTCAACGAACCATCGGAAAGGGGCTCAAGGGGGAGGGGGGGGAGAAGCGAGGGAGTTCGGGATGCTTGGAGTGACGGGAATCTTTGAAGGCGCGTGTGTGTGTCTCGTGCCGCGGGAAATAAAGACTCGTATCAGTTGAAGACTGCCGGTGGGTTGTTACTACACACGTAACAAACTAAGAGATTTCCAGATAATCATAATAATTCTTGAACGTCAAATCAGCGTCCATTTTCCCCTAAATTTCGTGGTCCGTTTCTACGCCGCCCCCGCCAGCATGGCGTGTGCGGTGGCCGCTCCGGTGCTGCCGGAGCCGACGGACGACTTCCCGGCGTGGCTGGAGGCGCAGGGCGTGAACGAGGAGGTGGCCGGGCCATGGACTCGGAGCTGGGCATCCGGGACTACGGGGTCCTGCGCGCCTGCGTCGGGGACGGCCTCGTGCGGGCCGAGCTGCTGGCCGCGGCGCGCGACCGCCTGCCCTTCGGCTTCTACGCCGTACTGCGGCAGGTGGTGAAGGCCCTGCGGGCGCCGGGCACCACCACGACGATGATGCGGCCGCCGCCTACCCGGGCGACGTGACGCTGGGAGGGCTGGTGGACGTGCTGCTCGCTCTGTTCAGCGGCCTGAGCCGGGAGCTGCTGCTGTCGCCGGAGGCTGGGGGACGCGGACGATCGGAAATACGCGGCGGCTTCTCCCTCGTCCGCGGGTGCGCCCGGCGCGGAAAACTTGATGGCGACAGAGACGAGTCATCTTATGGAAAACGGTAATCGGCGCTTCGCTCGCTTTTTAAATATAGACTAAACTACGAACTGAACTATTTATATTTTACCAGGTAAGGGCCATTGGGCTCTAATTCAGAAGCGACCTGGCCACGAATGATAACTCAACGAAGTGGCTTATCACGTGGAAATGTTACAGCAGCCAGCAACTCTAAACGCGCGATGTTGATTCTAAATGCAGAGGTCAAAAACCGGAGAACCCGCGGAATACACGCAAACTCGAAAAATGCAGCAGGCATCATCAGGGTCGGGATGGAACCCACGACCTCCTGTACACCAGGCGAGGTAGTGAACATCTCCTAGCCACCGTGATGATGATGAAGAGAGACACGCAGACTCCAAATATACAGCAGGCGTCAGGGTCGGGATCGAACCCACGACCTCCTGTACACTAGGCGAGGTAGCGGACATCTCGCCAAATAGAGAGGTCGGTGGGTGCCAGGGATGTGGAGAGATCCGCTGACGCTTGAATAAGTTTGGATTTATTTCGCCGTCTTTCCAGCCGACGGCCGAGTGTCGTCATCTTTGGCGCGCAGACGGGGTCAATGGTGACCCAGCCGCAAATAACGTATTTACAAATAAAAGAAGCCCCAATATTCAGACGAGCGAGATGTCCAATGCCAGCGCGGCGGCCTAACGCTGCGGACGAGATGGACCAATGGACTGGATCGTGGTGGCAAACAGAGTGAGGTAGAAGTCGGAAGTGAGATGCCCCAGTGGGGTTGACGGAGGAGAATTGGGCCTTCCAATCTCTCTGCATCTCTTCGCCTAGACAGCCTGTACCCCCCGCCTCCCAAACCCCCCCCCTTCCCCGCCAACCCCTCTTATGTCATGGGACCTCCTTTGCCAGTACCAAAATATACTAATAGGGGTTTTTCCCCTTTTTTCTGGCAACAAAACTGACACCTTTTGCAAGGAAACATGCTTACATTAACCACAATACTTGCAGTCAAATGCAAACAGAAAACAATACTCTGATAATTTGTGCATTGTCTTTGAAACTGATTGGTCCACACCAGACAGCTTCTTTAGAGCCTCGTTTCATATGGTGTTCGACCAGACGACAGATAACGCGGATTTCGATTCGGGCATAACGCGATCGAGCGGAGGGAACTAACTCTAGATTTGAAGCTTTCGTGACTGCATGGATTCATATTTTTAGGTTTTTTCGGTAAAGTCACGTAGGTAAAACATTAAATTAACAAAAGTAAAATAAAAAAATTAAAATAAAATAAAAATCACGACGTTTCGGAGGCAACACAAGCTTCCGTCTTCAGGTGGAACCGTCACAGCACGACAGCTGTATCAAGTAAGAGAAATTCCAAGAACACAGCATTTGTATTCTAGATTTGAAGCTTTCATGACTGCAAGGATTCATATTCTTAGGTGTTTTCGGTAAAGTCACGTAGGTAAAACATTAAAATTAACAAAATAAAATAAAAAATTTAAATAAAATAAAAATCACGACGTTTCGGAGGCAACACAAGCTTCCGTCTTCAGGTGGAACCGTCACAGCACGATAGCTGTATCAAGTGAGAGAAATTCCAAGAAAACAGTCCTTGTTTATATAAAGCGATGGTATTACCTTGTTATTTCGGCATCTCTTGAGGAAGGCCAGCGTCTCGAGAAGCTGTGACTTCTTGTCTCGTCTGTTAAAAACTCTTAACAGATAGGTGTAATTCCTCCCCGTAGAGGGTATTTATTTTTAAATCCTTTATATTAAGTTCACTCGCTTGCTTGCTTGCGCGCTTACGACCGTGCCAATCTTTCGGTCGTTTTTTAACCCACTTCCCGTGATCCAATCGAGCTGACATTTTGCACACAGACTCGTTGTGCGTGACAATTTACTTTCGTAAAAAAAAAATTTTCCAAAATTTTCCACTTTTTAGGAAAAAAAAAAGTCATATTTAATTTAAAATACCAATGTGATCAAAATAAAACTCTTACTCAAGAAAAACAGAAATGAATAATAAAATAAAACCGATGCCACGCATGTAAAGGATTTATAGTGAAAAACTTAGTTTTTACGGGTTAATTTTTTTTTACGTTTATTCATTTTAATTTTTTACCTACGTGACTTTACCGAAACAACCTAAGAATAAGAGGGAACTAACGTCGCGCGGGTAGGAACAGGCGGTCGTGCGGCCGCCTCGGCGGTAGCGTCGCACGCGGCATCGGCATGCTGGCGGATGCTTCTAGATGCTACCCGCGTGCCTCAAGTCGCTGTGTGCGTGTCCCCCTCTCTCATCTCAGATGAGCCGGCGTTGACCGAGACGACTCTGGACGTCGACTCGGACTCAAGCCTCGCCGTGCATCGGATCAAAGCGGAGTCTCCCCGCGTAGTGCGAGCCCTCGGCAGTCCCGGGAGGGGGGGCGGGGGGGCGGGGGGCGGGGGCGGGGGGGGGCAGGGGGGGGCCGCTTTCCCGCAGTCCCCAGTCCCCCCCGTGTTATTCCCAGAGAGCTCTGGTTCAAATGTAGATGCCACTGCAGATGTAGATGCCACTGGGTGTTCACGTTCTACAGATGTATATGCCACTGGTTTTTCACGTTCTACAGATGTAGATGCCACTGGTTCTTCACGTTCCGCAGATGTATATGCCACTGGGTGTTCACGTTCGCAGATGTAGATGCCACTGGTTCTTTACGTTCTGCAGATGTAGATTCCACTGGTTCTTCACGTTCTGTAGATGTAAATGCCACTGGTTCTTTACGTTCTGTAGATGTAGATGCCACTGGTTCTTCACGTTCGGCAAATGTAGATGCCACTGGGTGTTCACATTCTGCAGATGTAGATGCCACTGGTTCTTCACGTTCTGTAGATGTAGATGCCACTGGTTCTTCATGTTCTGCAGATGTAGATGCCACTGGTTCTTCACGTTCTGTAGATGTAGATGCCACTGGATGTTCACGTTCAGCAGATGTAGATGCCACTGGTTCTTTACGTTCTGCAGATGTAGATGCCACTGGTTCTTCACGTTCTGCAGATGTAGATGCCAATGGTTCTTCACGTTCTACAGATGTAGATGCCACTGGTTCTTCATGTTCTGCAGATGTAGATGCCACTGGTTCTTCACGTTCTGCAGATGTAGATGCAACTGGTTCTTCATGTTCTGCAGATGTAGATGCCACTGGTTCTTCACGTTCTGCAGATGTAGATGCAACTGGTTCTTCATGTTCTGCAGATGTAGACGCCACTGGTTCTTCACGTTCTGCAGATGTAGATGCCACTGGTTCTTCATGTTCTGCAGATGTAGACGCCACTGGTTCTTCACGTTCTGCAGATGTAGATGCAACTGGTTCTTCACGTTCTGTAGATGTAGATGCCACTGGTTCTTCATGTTCTGCAGATGTAGATGCCACTGGTTCTTCACGTTCTGCAGATGTAGATGCAACTGGTTCTTCACGTTCGGCAGATGTAGATGCCACTGGTTCTTCACGTTCGGCAAATGTAGATGCCACTGGGTGTTCACATTCTGCAGATGTAGATGCCACTGGTTCTTCACGTTCTGTAGATGTAGATGCCACTGGTTCTTCATGTTCTGCAGATGTAGATGCCACTGGTTCTTCACGTTCTGTAGATGTAGATGCCACTGGATGTTCACGTTCGGCAGATGTAGATGCCACTGGTTCTTCACGTTCTGCAGATGTAGATGCCACTGGTTCTTCACGTTCTGCAGATGTAGATGCCACTGGTTCTTCACGTTCTGCAGATGTAGACGCCACTGGGTGTTCACGTTCTGCAGATGTAGATGCCACTGGTTATTCACGTTCTGCATATGTAGATGCCACTGGTTCTTCACGTTCTGTAGATGTAGATGCCACTGGTTCTTCACGTTCTGCAGATGTAGACGCCACTGGTTCTTCACGTTCTGCAGATGTAGATGCCACTGATTCTTCACGTTCTGCAGATGTAGATGCCACTGGTTCTTCACGTTCTGCAGATGTAGACGCCACTGGGTGTTCACGTTCTGCAGATGTAGATGCCACTGGTTATTCACGTTCTGCATATATAGATGCCACTGGTTCTTCACGTTCTGCAGATGTAGACGCCACTGGTTCTTCACGTTCTGCAGATGTAGATGCCACTGATTCTTCATGTTCTGCAGATGTAGATGCCACTGGTTCTTCACGTTCTGCAGATGTAGATGCCACTGGTTCTTCACGTTCTGCAGATGTAGATGCCACTGGTTCTTCACGTTCTGCAGATGTAGATGCCACTGGTTCTTCACGTTCTGCAGATGTAGATGCCACTGGTTTTTCACGTTCTGCAGATGTAGATGCCACTGGTTCTTCACGTTCTGCAGATGTAGATGCCACTGGTTCTTCACGTTCTGCAGATGTAGACGCCACTGGTTCTTCACGTTCTGCAGATGTAGATGCCACTGGTTCTTCACGTTCTGCAGATGTAGATGCCACTGGTTCTTCACGTTCTGCAGATGTAGACGCCACTGGTTCTTCACGTTCTGCAGATGTAGATGCCACTGGTTCTTCACGTTCTGTAGATGTAGATGCCACTGGTTCTTCATGTTCTGCAGATGTAGATGCCACTGGATGTTCACGTTCGGCAGATGTAGATGCCACTGGTTCTTCACGTTCTGCAGATGTAGATGCCACTGGTTCTTCACGTTCTGTAGATGTAGATGCCACTGGTTCTTCACGTTCTGCAGATGTAGATGCCACTGGTTCTTCACGTTCTGCAGATGTAGATGCAACTGGTTCTTCATGTTCTGCAGATGTAGATGCCACTGGTTCTTCACGTTCTGCAGATGTAGATGCAACTGGTTCTTCATGTTCTGCAGATGTAGACGCCACTGGTTCTTCACGTTCTGCAGATGTAGATGCCACTGGTTCTTCATGTTCTGCAGATGTAGACGCCACTGGTTCTTCACGTTCTGCAGATGTAGATGCAACTGGTTCTTCACGTTCTGTAGATGTAGATGCCACTGGTTCTTCATGTTCTGCAGATGTAGATGCCACTGGTTCTTCACGTTCTGCAGATGTAGATGCAACTGGTTCTTCACGTTCGGCAGATGTAGATGCCACTGGTTCTTCACGTTCGGCAAATGTAGATGCCACTGGGTGTTCACATTCTGCAGATGTAGATGCCACTGGTTCTTCACGTTCTGTAGATGTAGATGCCACTGGTTCTTCATGTTCTGCAGATGTAGATGCCACTGGTTCTTCACGTTCTGCAGATGTAGATGCCACTGGTTCTTCACGTTCTGCAGATGTAGATGCCACTGGTTCTTCACGTTCTGCAGATGTAGACGCCACTGGGTGTTCACGTTCTGCAGATGTAGATGCACTGGTTATTCACGTTCTGCATATGTAGATGCCACTGGTTCTTCACGTTCTGTAGATGTAGATGCCACTGGTTCTTCACGTTCTGCAGATTACACTGGTTCTTCACGTTCTGCAGATGTAGATGCCACTGATTCTTCACGTTCTGCAGATGCCACTGGTTCTTCACGTTCTGCAGATGTAGACGCCACTGGGTGTTCACGTTCTGCAGATGTAGATGCCACTGGTTATTCACGTTCTGCATATATAGATGCCACTGGTTCTTCACGTTCTGCAGATGCCACTGGTTCTTCACGTTCTGCAGATGTAGATGCCACTGATTCTTCATGTTCTGCAGATGTAGATGCCACTGGTTCTTCACGTTCTGTAGATGCCACTGGTTCTTCACGTTCTGCAGATGTAGATGCCACTGGTTCTTCACGTTCTGCAGATGCCACTGGTTCTTCACGTTCTGCAGATGTAGATGCCACTGGTTTTTCACGTTCTGCAGATGTAGATGCCACTGGTTCTTCACGTTCTGCAGATGCCACTGGTTCTTCACGTTCTGCAGATGTAGACGCCACTGGTTTTCACGTTCTGCAGATGTAGATGCCACTGGTTCTTCACGTTCTGCAGATGTAGATGCCACTGGTTCTTCACGTTCTGCAGATGTAGACGCCACTGGTTCTTCACGTTATGTAGATGCCACTGGTTCTTCACGTTCTGTAGATGTAGATGCCACTGGTTCTTCATGTTCTGCAGATGTAGATGCCATCACCGGCAGATGTAGAGCCACGGTTCTTACGTTCTCAGATGTAGATGCCACTGGTCATCTGTGATAGATTGGTTCTTCACTCTGCAGATGTAGATCCACTGTTCTTCAGTTGAGATGTAGATGCCATCACCGCCATCTGTTGTGAGCGGTTAACTTACATCTGGTCCGAACAGTCGCAACTACATTGGACCTGGTTTGTCCCGTGAAAGGCAGGTCAAATGCTCGCAAGTCAGAGCCGTATTTTACCTCAGGAGATTGAGGCAACTCACGGACGATGACTGACGCCACAGCTGTGTGTCTTTGTCCCCAGACATCGGTGACCCCGCCGGACATGGACTGCAGCCACGGCCTGTTTTGTTAAAGTGGAGCGCCCGATGGTAACGCTCGCTCGCCCCTGACGTCGCAGCCGGTAGCTCGCGGTTGTTGCGCGTCGCCATCGATCCGGTTGAGCAGCAGGCCCGGTTGGAGCTGGAATTTCCCAGCTGCGGTTGACGTGCGTGGCTGCCTACTCCCGTGTCTTATTGCGTGCGAAAGACGTTCCAACACGCGGGCATATGTACAGGAAATAATAAAATGATAAAAATAAAACCTAATAAAATAATTCTCACGGCATTTCGGCCACAACGCAAGCAGCCGTCCTCAGGTGAAGAACAGGGCTCTCGAGAAGAGTCTGAATGAAACACCCCAAGCTTGGAGCGCATATTTAAGCTGGGTTGGCGGGGGAAGAGCGCCTTGACAAAATAATTTGCATATCAAGAGGGATTTAGCATATTTATGGGAAATGCAGTTTGGGATTAGTACTACTTGTGGAATGCGTAGGAGGTGGGGGGGGGTTTCAAAGTCATATTATGCCCGTGCATTATGCAGGATTAGCAGCAACAAAGGGAGGGAGTAGAGTTATCACTGAGCATGCGCATCGATCGTTAGCGTTCGTTCTAAAATCGAAAGGGTTGCAATCGAAATCGTCAGCTGTGCTTCATTTTGAGTGATTTCTCCGATCATTTATGCTTGTGAGTTTTCATTTACTAAACCGCGCGATGGCAGATAAACTGAAACATAACCTGTATCTATCTATACTAGTGGTTTTTGTCAGAGAGAACCGTGAAAATTAGATACATTTGGATTATCCACGATGTAGAATTATCCGCGGCCGCCCTCCCGGTTAGTCTACTTTGTTTGCTAATTTTTTTATTTTGCAAAGTTTAATTGCGACCGAACCTATGTAGCTCTTATTCTTAGGTTCTTTCGGTAAAGTCACGTAGAAGGGAAATAATAAAATAATAAAAATAAAACACAATAAAATAATTTCACGACGTTTCGGCCACAACGCAAGCAGCCGTCCTCAGGTGAAGAACAGGTCTGTCGGGGAGACAGCGTCTGAATGACACGCCCAGGCTTGGAGCGTCTACGTGACTTTACCGAAAGAACCAAGAAGACGAATCCCTGCAGTCACGAAAGCTTTAAATCGAAATCTATGTAGCTCTTTTTTCAGCAGCGACCTGGCTATCAAAAATGATGATAGCTCAACAGAGTGGGCTTTTATCGTCCTCGCGTGGACATTTATAGCAGCACCCAAACACTCGAAGCGTGCGATGTTGATTCTAAACGCGGAGGAGGAAAAACCCCGGGAGGATCCAGAGAAAAATCCACGGGGAAGAGAAATACGCTAACTCCACATATGCAGCAGCAGGTGTCAGGGGTCGGAATCGAACCCACGACCTCCTGCATACCGGGCGAGGGAGTGAACATCTCCTAGCCACCACGGCGCCCCTCGTGACTTTGAGCCGGTTCACTTGAGCCGTGACTTCAGAATCCGAATTTTTTTTAAATCCTTTATATTAAGTTCGCTTGCTTGCTTGCTTGCGTGCTTGCGTGCTTGCTTGCTTGCTTACGACCGTGCAAATATTTCGGTCGTTTTTAACCCACTTCCCGTGATCCAATCGAGCTGACATTTTGCACACAGACTCGTTGTGCGTGACAATGAATGTTCGTGAAATTTTTTTCCAAAATGTTACACTTTTTAGGACAAAATATTATATTTAATTACCAATTGCTTAATGGTGCAATGCAATCATCTGACCCATAGGTGGCGGCCATCTCAAGCCAGAGGACGAGAGGACTCTAGCCGCCACGCATATAAAGGATTTATAGTGAAAAACTTTGTTTTTACGGGTTATACTTATTGGGTTTTTAATCTTACCAGGAATACTCGGCCTGAATCTCAGCCGCCCCTCTTGTGCCCTGCTGCAAGAACCAATCATATTTCCTCCCCCGCACCCCCCCTCCATCTCCTCCCCCGGTCATCAGGTGGCGGCTTCACTGCTGCAGCGCCTTCCCACTCGGGCTTCCAGGACGAGGTCGAAGCCGTGATGGAATACAGGCCTTGCACGTCGTCGCATTCGGGCGACACGCACGGTGAAGTATGGGGACACGTGTGGGGTCACCCCCCACCACGTCGCTAAGGCCTCTTTCGCTCCCTCTCTGTCTGAGGCTTTCCTGAATGAATAAGCGCCAATTATATACGATTGGAAAAATCGTTGTCTCCTGAATATGGAACCGAGAATGTTGTGGACTGTCCCCTATTGTCCATCCTGCCTCGGTCATGGCTGTGAAGCGTGTTAGAATTTCCACCATGAAGGGTTGGTTTCCGCAATAAAGAGCTCATCGGATTCCTCCTTTGGCTACTTCATGGCCGTCAACCCCTTATCAGTGCCCTACCACCTGATTACAGACCAATTCAGACCTCATTGGTCACCCCGTGCCCCTTGTAAGTCTCAACGTTCATCCTACAAAGTCCCATCGCAAGGGGGAGAAACACAACTAGACAATTCTATTCTTTGGGTATTTCGGTAAAGCCACGTAGATATAAAAATAATTAAAATAATAACAATATCACGACGTTTCGATCGCAACACAAGCAATCATCATCAGGTGAGAAATATCGCGGGAGAGCTGCTAAGGCAAGGAGTTAACACATTCCTCCTGCGGAGGGAGCTGGTAGGAACGTTGGGTTGCTCGGTCAATGGCCTGCAGGGTCAACGGCGGCGTGGTGTATTCCGCAAAATATGCCCGACTGTGAGGGCGGGCACAAGTCGGCGTGAGTAGGTTAAATGTTGAGTTTTATAAGGGCACCACAGGGTGACCAGCCCCACCCCACCCAGCCCCACCCTCCCACCCCCACCCAGCCCCACCCTCCCCACGCAGCCCTCCCCACCCAGCCCCTCCCTCCCCACGCAGCCCTCCCCTCCCCACCCAGCCCTCCCTGCACGACGGACGGACACAATAATCTCCTGTGGGCTGGTGGAACCAGGAGGTTCCTACCAGTATAAAGGTTTGGGATGGGTGTAGCCCAAGGGTCAGTGGGCGGGGCAAGTGATGAAATTTGCACGTAAATGTTAGATCGGGTAAATCTTGACAAACGAAGCTGTGGGGTGGCCATTGTGTAACGGGTTCCGGAGACACTTGTAGAGGTAACTTCTTTATTACAATCCAACACTCCAACAGTCCTGATACTCTGTAACAGCTCCCAGGTACACAGCCGAGGTACACAGCCTAGATACACTACTCTGGCTACGCTCTGGAACTCGCCCTCACAAGGTCGTAGAGTCGGGAGTTCCAGAGTCCCACCACTGGCTCTCACAACATCCCAGGGTCCTCAGATGGCTGGTCTTGGGTCTTGGGTCTAGAGCTACGACTGGCCTGATCGTCCAGGGAGCTCCCCTTTTATGCCTAGTTCCCAACGAGGGGTGGGGCCGTGTGCGCCCCCAGATATCCCACAGAGCACACACAGCCCCCCCGTTGGTGGCGCCAAGCGGCTTAAGCGCCTGGGCCACCCGCGAACCCAACGCCTGGCGCCAAGAGGCTTAAGCGTCTGACCTGCCTGGGAACCCAGCGCCTGGCGCCAAGAAGCTTAAGCGCCTGGCCCGCCCAGGGTCCCAGAGCCCCCAGCAGCCCCTCCCTTCTTATGTCACTACAATGATTAGCAATGAGGAGGTGCCGTGTACGCACGTTGAAATTCTTTCGCACCGTACGTAGCCAACCGTGCTAATCGGAGGTACAACAAACCAAACCCTGGCTCGCCAGGAGAAAGCGGCACACGGCACGGCAAGTGTACGGCGCACGCACCGCTGTCTGCGATCCGCAAACACGGCCAACCGACGCGGTGGGATTACAGTCTGTGTGTCTCCGTTCCTTTGTTTTTATGTGTTGTCTTTCTTTG
The DNA here is from genome assembly GCA_018977245.1 of Lethenteron camtschaticum. Lineage (NCBI taxonomy): Eukaryota > Metazoa > Chordata > Hyperoartia > Petromyzontiformes > Petromyzontidae > Lethenteron > Lethenteron camtschaticum. Next base: position 8,510,418 of record MU249573.1, on the reverse strand, counting down.
GAATTTTCACACTTAAATTCTAACTTAGCAATCTTTGAAATACGTAATCGACCAGGCTATGCGTTAATTGTGTGTTGACCGACTCTCTGTGTTGTATTACATAACATTTCGATACTTTGCGAGGTTATTTAATTTAATGTGTTCTTTCTCCCTCTAAGCCTGCGTACTTTACTACGCGTTCTTCGTACTCATTGACATGTAAATGTTTTCTCTAACCCGTCCCTCTCTCTGCCTCCGCCCCCCTCTGTCTATTTAAGGCCACCCCACAGAGACGATCTACCTCTCTGTACCTGTGTTACTCTCTCTATGTATCTTGGTGATATCTGTCTGCTTATATGTCTGTCTATAGTTTTCTGGTTAGATTTTTGTTGCCATTTCATTTATACCTGATGATTGCTTGTGTTGCAATCGAAACGTCGTATGCTATTATTTAATTTATTATTTATCTTTATACGTGACTTTACCGAAAGAACCAAAGAATAATTCCTGCAGTCACGAAAGCTCCAAAATTAAGATTACTCAGGGTGTCGTCGCGTCACTGAGAGTTCCTGGGAGAGACGCGGGGAAGGTTTTCCCAAACCATTCTGCTTGTGCGCCGATGCTGACGCAGGGGCGGCGGTGTGACTGCGATCGTGTGGACTCGTGCACGTGAGAGGAGCATCATACCCCGGCCGAGGACTCTCGGTCTCCATGGAGCCAGACGGAGCGCTCAGAGGCGCGACCCACGAAGGTGTGGCACTTTCGGCAGTCCGCTCGTCGCCGGGGCGTCTTAAACTCCTAAAAATCTATCGGATACATTTCTTGGATCTTTCGGAAAGTACGTAAAGGGAAGTAATCAAATAATAAAAATAAAACATTAAATAATTCTCACGACGTTTCGGCCACAATGCAAGCGAGAGGTGAGGACGGCTGCTTGCGTTGTGGCCGAAACGTCGTGAGAATTGTTTTATTATGTTTTATTTTTATTATTTTATGACTTCTCTTCTACGTGACTTTACCGAAAGAACCAAGAAGATGAATCCCTGCAGTCACGAAAGCTTTAAATCGAAATTTTATAATGTTTTATTTTTATTATTTATTATTTCCCTTCTACGTGACTTTACCGAAAGAACCAAGAAGATGAATCCCTGCAGTCACGAAAGCTTTAAATCGAAATTTTATAATGTTTTATTTTTATTATTTTATTATTTTTCTACGTGACTTTACCGAAAGAACCAAGAAGATGAATCCCGGCAGTCACGAAAGCTTTAAATCGAAATTTATTATGTTTATTTTATTATTTTATTATTTCCCTTCTACGCGACTTTACCGAAAGAACCAAGAAGATGAATCCCTGCAGTCACGAAAGATTAAATCGAAATTTTATTATGTTTTATTTTTATTATTTTATGACTTCCCTTCTACGTGACTTTACCGAAAGAACCAAGAAGATGAATCCCTGCAGTCACGAAAGCTTTAAATCGAAATTTTATTATGTTTTATTTTTATTATTTTATTACTTCCCTTCTACGTGACTTTACCGAAAGAACCAAGAAGATGAATCCCTGCAGTCACGAAAGCTTTAAATCGAAATTTTATTATGTTTTATATTATTTTATTTTTAACGTGACACCGAAAGAACCAAGAAGATGAATCCCGCAGTCACGAAAGCTTTAATCGAACTAGAAGAAAGCTCGCATTGTTCTCGGCCGTTTGTCAAGGCGCTTCGGGCTTCTGCCACAGTCGTGTCGGTCGGTCATTGCCGTCCGTTGGACCGTACTACACCGTCGCCGGTCACTGACCCACTACTCCTCCCCCTACTCCCCCTACCTCGCCCCACCCCCGAACTATTCGTAGTGGGAACGGGCTCAAGGTCAGTGTGGTGCGAGCCGGCTCACTTAAGCCGCCTCAGTTTGAGCCAGGCGTCACAGTTCCTATGACCACTGTTTCATTGCTTTCATGGCTTTATTTTGGTGATTTCGAAAAGTGTATTGGTTTAGCCATGTTTGTTTGTTGTAGTGCAGAGTTAGACTGATGGCCTTAATCTAAGTTGTCTTGTGGTTGTTGTTGTTGGTTGTTTGACTTGCATCCCACTGGGATTTTTGCACTCAGCGTTGGTGTACGCTGATTTTTTCTGCAATATTTTGCCGTCTTTTCTTGATTTTCTGTTTGTACTCGGTCACATATTCACTTTAAGATGTTTTTGTTCATGTTTTTTTGTTTGTTGCGGTTGCACCCGATTCAAGAGCCGAACGGTTCACAGGGCTATACCTAATCAATGAGCTTGAAACTTGAAGGCCCCGATGCCGAATCTTAACTTGCTGCAAGAGATAACCGCCGTTCCTCCCCTCGTCAGGTGACGGCGTCGTCGCAAGACCCTCCCACCCGGACTTCCAGAACGAAGCCGCCGCAGCCATGGAATGCCGGCCACGCGCGTCGCCGCAGTCGTCGGAGAAACGTCGCACGTTCAAGCGTGGCGACGCGCGGGTCACGTGACCCCACGGTTGTCCGCTACGCGTCGTCCGTCCCGCCACGGTTTCCCTGCGCGGCGGCGGCGGCTCGCCGGCGAGGGAGAAGGAGAAGCCGTACTCCTGCAAGGTTTGCACGCGGGCCTTCTCGCAAAAAGTGAACCTGCAGGTCCACATGCGCGTGCACACGGGCGAGAAGCCGTACCGCTGCGACTTGTGCGACGTCAGGTTCATGATGAAGCCGAACCTCATCGTGCACCAGCGGCGGGTGCACACGGGCGAGAAGCCGTATCACTGCGAGGAGTGCGGCCTCGACTTTTTCCAGCACTGCACCCTGATTCGCCACCTGCGTACGCACGCCCACGCGGAACCGCCAAGCGCCCACAGCGGGGGGCCGTCGGTGCCGCGCTCTCCGACGACGCGTGACGGCCCGTGAACGGATCGTCAAACTGTTTGCTATGTTTAAACCGAGCTGCGTGGCTCTTTTGAAAAAGCGACCAGGCCACAAACGGTGCCTCGACGAAGGGGGTGGGGTTATCGTCATGTGGAAATTTATAGCAGCCAAATACTCTGAAACATGTAGAGATGCATAGAGACCCATCGACTACATTCAACTATTTAAATTTTAGCTGTTTTTAGAAGCGACCTCGGCCATCACAAATGATAGCTCAACGAAGTGGGCTTATCAACATCGTGTGGACATTTATAGCAGCCAATGACAATCAACGCATGTTGATTCCGGAGGGAAAAACCTGAGGACCTGGAAATAAAAATCCACGCGACCATGGCGAGAGAAAGAGACATGCAAACTCCAAATATACAGCAAGCGTCAGGGTCAGGATCGAACCACGACCTCCTGCGTATCAGGCGAGGTAGTTAACATCTCATAGCCACCGTGATGATGATGAGAGAGAGAGACACACGCAAACTCCAAATATGCAGCAGGCGTCAGGGTCAGGATCGAACCCACGACCTCCTGCGTACCAGGCGAGGTAGTTAACATCTTGCCACCATGGCGCTCCTGCAGTGCTCATCTCCACAGATGGGTGGAATGTTTTTTAGCCGAGGGAGAGGCAGAGAGAGAAGATTGTCTTTTTGTGGTCTGGATTTCATTTTTGGTAAGATTGGTGTGTGTGTGTAGTGTATGACGACAGAGGCCTACACACTGTTTAGGAGGCATCGTGTTTAATAAAACAATTCGCTGTACATCGCGTTCTGTTGTTACGTGTGGCTTACTTGATCTCGGCTGCTCGCTGTGTGTGTGTGTGTTAGCTAGCGAACGGATCTGTAGCACTTCGCTAACTGACCACGCTTCTCCGCCCCGGTACCGCCTCCTTTCTGGAACCTTCCAGAGGGCTCTGGAAGAACCCCCAACCCTCCCTGGCAGGGTTGGGGAGCGGCCCCCAACGGTCCGGCTCTCTCTGTCAGAGGTCGCAACCGGGTACCCGATACCCGTACCCTACCCGATACCCGGCTACCCGTACCCGGCCGGGTACGGGTAGCCGTTTGCGACCCTGGTGCGGCCGGGTACGGGTACGGGTAGGCCGTGAGTCATTGGTGAGTCACCGTTTGTCACTCATTTCCCAACGTCTTGTCTCTTCTCATAGAATCAACCCACCCGCGCCTGCAACGTGGCTTCATCCCAGAGGTCGCAATCGGGTACCCGATACCCGTACCCTACGGTAGGGTATGGGTAGGGTACGGGTACCCGTTTGCGACCCTGGTGCGGCCGGGTACGGGTAAGGAATCAAAACCCGTTTGCGACCTCTGCTCTCTGTCTTTCCCCAGCTAGGGTGGCACCCCGATGCGTCTGTGCCCGCAACTACACCGGGCGGTATGTGTTGTGTATTTCCGACGCTACACATGTATGCGATATAACCCAACAAAAACCTCTACCTATGGATATTGGTCTTTGATGGTGATGGGGGGAGGGGGGGGCTGAATGCGCGGGGTGAGTCTCCTGGTTATTGAATCAGAATGTGTATTGATACTGGAGGAATCCGATGAGCTATAGAGCTCTTTTTTTAAACATATGTCCAGTTAGGGACACAAGTATCGATTTTTTGCGATACAAAAAACATCGATTTTCAATAAATAAATCGATTTTCAATAGAAAAACATTTCATAAAAAAGAGATTTAATAAAAAAACTATTTCGTCGAATAAAATAAAATTCGATTACAGAATAAAAATCGATTCTTCATTATCGTGAACTTGCGTAAATCGATTTTTAACAATCGATTTTTTATAGAAATACATTTTCAAAGAATTCGCAGCGCGGAAATCGATTCTTTCGGATACACTCCACCAATGTGGGAGGGGGTTGGTGGTTGGGTGGGGGGGTCAATCACTCGCGATGGAATTCTACGGCGGTGGGCGGAGGGAGATTTAAAAAAATCGATAAGACGCGAGATCAATACTAATCGATTCGCGTCGATTCCCGATCAGAATCGCCCCTCCCACCCAACCCCCCCCCCCCAACTTTTCCCGCCCGCGAACAGCACCGAAGCGCGCGCGACAACGATTACGGAATCGATTCGCGAATCGGAATCGCTTGTGGATTTTTAATAACCGCATCGTCTCGTTTGTCCTCCCGTCAGCCGACGTCGACGTCATTTCGCCAGTTTCTACGCGATAATAATGAAAAACACAAATTTGCACTCTTTCTTCAATCAAATAATTCGCGAGAAGAACAAACAAACAAAAAAATAGATTCGATTCCCGAGTTGCCCAACAGACGGATCGATTCGGGCGGATCTAGGCCGCAGGCTTCTCCTTGGCGCCCTCCCTCGCTTCCGCCGTTCGCTCAGTTGCTTATCGCCGTTCGAAGATTTACATTTTTTACTTTTTTTCACGGCGATTAAAGCCGCGGCGGTACGCGGAGTTGGGTTCTAAAAATAAAGCACATTTTTTTGTTCCGTTTAAGTTTTTTTCCTTCAAACGGAGGTGGGGTGTAGGGGTTAAAAAAAGTCGCCTGCTGCTGCTGAGGCGAATTTCGCGGCCTAGGCTGTCGGGCTTCGCCAAGGTGAGAAAATTGAAATTAACAAAAAATAATCTTAGCAATACTTATTTTGTTCGTACTCTTTCGCCGTAATTACGAACGGCGACGACAACCGCGCACGAGTCGACTTTTAAAGACGTCGCCCCGTGTGTGTGTGTGAAGCATTTAAAAAAAATGTAATTTTACATTCCCAGAAGACGTTCTCAATGCACAGCTGGGCGATGTTAAGGCCTCACAACCACCCGCGCCGTCGTGTTAGGCAAGACACACATCGGAGGGTTGTTTGACCACACTTCACCGCTCCGTGACGGTGTCGAAGGCGATGTTCAGCCTTTGGAACCCGCAAATCCGCCGCTCGGCTGTTTCACGGCGCTAACCACTGCGCCACCGCTCCTCCCACACCCGCTTTTGTTAACATTTGCTCCGTAGTACTGTTAATATATGTCGACAAAACGTTGTTTTTTTACCTGTATGAAAACTGAAAGGCAATAACTCTAATGTAAAATGGTTCAAGTGATTCTCTTAACAAAATATACGTAGTCTTGATGAATCATGGATGCATGTGTGTTGAACTTCTTTCGCGCCGTACGTAGCCAACGGTGCTAATCGGAGGTGCCGGGGGGTTAAGGACAACTATGGGTCTCTGTGTGAGTCTATAGGTCTCTGTGTGAGTCTGTGGGTCTCTGTGTGAGTCTGTGGGTTTCTGTGTGAGTCTGTGGGTCTCTGTGTGAGTCTTGAGTCTTTGTGTGAGTCTATGGGTCTCTGTGTGAGTCTATGGGTCTCTGTGTGAGTCTATAGGTCTCTGTGTGAGTCTGTGGGTCTCTGTGTGAGTCTGTGTTTCTGTGTGAGTCTGTGGGTCTCTGTGTGAGTCTTGAGTCTTTGTGTGAGTCTATGGGTCTCTGTGTGAGTCTATAGGTCTCTGTGTGAGTCTGTGGGTCTCTGTGTGAGTCTATGGGTTTCTGTGTGAGTCTATGGGTCTCTGTGTGAGTCTTGAGTCTTTGTGTGAGTCTATGGGTCTCTGAGTCTATGGGTCTCTGTGTGAGTCTATGGGTCTCTGTGTGAATCTTGAGTCTTTGTGTGAGTCTATGGGTCTGTGTGAGTCTATGGGTTTCTGTGTGAGTCTATGGGTCTCTGTGTGAGTCTGTGGGTCTCTGTGTGAGTGTCTGGGTCTCTGTGTGAGTCTCTGTGTGAGTGTCTGGGTCTCTGTGTGGGGTGAGTGTCTGGGTCTCTGTGTGAGTCTACGGGTCTCTGTGGGAGTCTATGGGTCTCTGTGTGAGTCTATGGGTCTCTGTGTAAGTCTATGGGTCTCTGTGTGAGTCTGTGGGTCTCTGTGAATCTATGGGTCTCTGTGTGAGTCTGTGGTCTCTGTGTGAGTCTGTGGGTCTCTGTGTGAGTCTATGAATCTCTGTGTGAGTCTATGGGTCTCTGTGTGAGTCTATGGGTCTCTGTGTGAGTCTATGGATCTCTGTGCGAGTCTATGGGCCTCTGTGCGAGTCTATGGGTCTCTGTGTGAGTCTGTGGGTCTCTGTGTGAGTCTATGGGTCTCTGTGTGAGTCTATGGGTCTCTGTGTGAGTCTATGGGTCTCTGTGATGAGTCTATGAATCTCTGTGTGAGTCTATGGGTCTCTGTAAGTCTATGGTTCTCTGTGTGAGTCTGTGGGTCTCTGTGAATCTATGGGTCTCTGTGTGAGTCTGTGGGTCTCTGTGTGAGTCTGTGGGTCTCTGTGTGAGTCTATGAATCTCTGTGTGAGTCTATGGGTCTCTGTGTGAGTCTATGGGTCTCTGTGTGAGTCTATGGATCTCTGTGCGAGTCTATGGGCCTCTGTGCGAGTCTATGGGTCTCTGTGTGAGTCTATGGGTCTCTGTGTGAGTCTATGGGTCTCTGTGTGAGTCTGTGGGTCTCTGTGTGAGTCTATGGGTCTCTGTGTGAGTCTGTGGGTCTCTGTGTGAGTCTGTGGGTCTCTGTGTGAGCCTATGAATCTCTCTGTGAGTCTATGGGTCTCTGTGTGAGTCTATGGGTCTCTGTGTGAGTCTATGGGTCTCTGTGCGAGTCTATGGGTCTCTGTGCGAGTCTGTGGGTCTCTGTGTGAGTCTGTGGGTCTCTGTGTGAGTATGTGGGTCTCTGTGATGAGTCTATGAATCTCTGTGTGAGTCTATGGGTCTCTGTGTAAGTCTATGGGTCTCTGTGTGAGTCTGTGGGTCTCTGTGTGAATCTATGGGTTTCTGTGTGAGTCTGTGGGTCTCTGTGTGAGTCTGTGGGTCTCTGTGTGAGTCTATGAATCTCTGTGTGAGTCTATGGGTCTCTGTGTGAGTCTATGGGTCTCTGTGTGAGTCTATGGATCTCTGTGCGAGTCTATGGGTCTCTGTGCGAGTCTATGGGTCTCTGTGTGAGTCTATGGGTCTCTGTGTGAGTCTATGGGTCTCTGTGTGAGTCTGTGGGTCTGTGTGAGTCTATGGGTCTCTGTGTGAGTCTATGGGTCTCTGTGTGAGTCTGTGGGTCTCTGTGTGAGTCTATGAATCTCTCTGTGAGTCTATGGGCCTCTGTGTGAGTCTATGGGTCTCTGTGTGAGTCTATGGATCTATGTGCGAGTCTATGGGTCTCTGTGCGAGTCTATGGGTCTCTGTGTGAGTCTATGGGTCTCTGTGTGAGTCTATGGGTGTCTGTGTGAGTCTATGGATCTCTGTGCGAGTTTATGGGTCTCTGTGTGAGTCTATGAATCTCTGTGTGAGTCTATGGGTCTCTGTATGAGTCTATGGATCTCTGTGCGAGTCTATGGGTCTCTGTGCGAGTCTATGGGTCTCTGTGTGAGTCTATGGGTCTCTGTGTGAGTCTCTGTGTGAGTCTATGGATCTCTGTGTGAGTCTATGAATCTCTGTGTGAGTTTATGGGTTTGTGTGTGAGTCTATGGGGCTCTGTGTGAGTCTATGGGTCTCTGTGTGAGTCTATGGATATCTCTGTGAGTCTATGAATCTCTGTGTGAGTTTATGGGTCTGTGTGTAAGTCTATGGGTCTCTGTGTGAGTATATGGGTCTCTGTGTGAGTCTATGAGTCTGTGTGAGTCTGGGTCTCTGTGTGAGTCTATGGGTCTCTGTGTGAGTCTGTGGGTCTCTTGTGAGTCTATGGGTCTCTGTGTGAGTCGATGGTCTCTGTGTGAGTCTATGGGTTTCTGTGTGAGTCTACGGGTCTCTGTGTAAGTCTACGGGTCTCTGTGTGAGTCTGTGGGTCTCTGTGTGAGTCTGTGGGTCTCTGTGTGAGTCTATGAATCTCTCTGTGAGTCTATGGGTCTCTGTGTGAGTCTATGGGTCTCTGTGTGAGTCTATGGGTATCTGTGTGAGTCTATGGATCTCTGTGCGAGTTTATGGGTCTCTGTGTGAGTCTATGAATCTCTGTGTGAGTCTATGGGTCTCTGTGTGAGTCTATGGATCTCTGTGCGAGTCTATGGGTCTCTGTGCGAGTCTATGGGTCTCTGTGTGAGTCTATGGGTCTCTGTGTGAGTCTCTGTGTGAGTCTATGGATCTCTGTGTGAGTCTATGAATCTCTGTGTGAGTTTATGGGTTTGTGTGTGAGTCTATGGGGCTCTGTGTGAGTCTATGGGTCTCTGTGTGAGTCTATGGATATCTCTGTGAGTCTATGAATCTCTGTGTGAGTTTATGGGTCTGTGTGTAAGTCTATGGGTCTCTGTGTGAGTATATGGGTCTCTGTGTGAGTCTATGAGTCTCTGTGTGAGTCTGGGTCTCTGTGTGAGTCTATGGGTCTCTGTGTGAGTCTGTGGGTCTCTTTGTGAGTCTATGGGTCTCTGTGTGAGTCGATGGGTCTCTGTGTGAGTCTATGGGTTTCTGTGTGAGTCTACGGGTCTCTGTGTAAGTCTACGGGTCTCTGTGTGAGTCTACGGATCTCTGTGAGTCTATGTGTCTCTGTGTGAGTCTATGGATCTTTGTGTGAGTCTATGAATCTCTGTGTGAGTCTATGGGTCTCTGTGTGATTCTATGGGTCTCTGTGTGAGTCCACGGTCTCTGTGTGAGTCTATGGGTTTCTGTGTGAGTCTACGGGTCTCTGTGAGTCTACGGGTCTCTGTGTGAGTCTATTTATCTCCGTCTGAGTCTATGGATCTCCGTGTGAGTCTATGTACTGTATATTGAACTTCTTTCGCACCATACGTAGCCAACCGTGCTGATCAGAGGTACCGTAGGGGGGGGGGGCAACACAATTATGGGATAATTGAGGTAATTGTGTGTGGTTGGTGATGTCTGATCCAGACCTGACACACCAACGCGCGCACTCACCGGTTTGTGAAGTATGGTCGAACAACTCCAATGACAGACACGAGGTGGGATACAGGGCTCTAAACTAACTGCGAACATTTCGATTTAAAGCTTTCGTGACGGCATGGATTCATCTTCTTGGTTCTTTCGGTAAAGTCACGTAGAAGGGAAATAATAAAATAATAAAAATAAAACATCATAAAATAATTCTCACGACGTTTCGGAGGCAACACAAGCTTATTATGTTTTATTTATATTATTTTCTTATTTCCCTTCTACGTGACTTTACCGAAAGAACCAAGAAGATGATTGCGAACAGTACCTGATTGTACTTACCTCAAAAACACAAGTCAGGCCTAACGAGTAGACCATCAAGAAGTGATTCTCAACCGAAGATGCGTGGACCTCTGGGGCGGGGGGTTTACTACGTGGCAATGTCCCAGCGGGGTACGTGAGGTGACGATTTCCAAATGCGTCGAATTATATCGTGCACGAAAGCCATTGGTGATTACTCGCGCATTCATCTGCCAATATGAAATAACTTCTACGACATTTAAATCCCGTTCGGTGAACCTAGAACGAGCTAAGATGCCTTTTTAAATCCTTTATATTAAGTTCGCTTGCTTGCTTGCTTGCATGCTTGCTTGCTTGCTTACGACCGTGCAAATCTTTCGGTCGTTTTTTAACCCACTTCCCGTGATCCAATCGAGCTGACATTTTGCACAGACTCGTGCGAGACAATTAATGTTTGTGAAAATTTTTTCCAAAATTTTACACTGTTTAGGGAAAACAAATTAAATATTTAATTACCAATTGCTTAATACTGGCAGACAATCATCTGACCCATAGGTGGCAGCCATCTCAAGCCAGAGGACGAGAGGACTCTAGCCGCCACGCATATAAAGGATATAAAGGATTTTACGGGTGATACTTTTTAAACTCGTTGATCATAACGCCGTTGTGTGGGTTTCCAAGAGTAACCAGCGAGCGCGAACATTTTGCGTCCATTTGGATTTTTTGTTTAAATCGCTTGCAGTTGCCAGCTAGTTGAGGATGCCTCACAAAATGTGGCAATTGGGTAAAATGTCAATGTTCGTTATTCATAACGTTGATTTCTCAGCACCACGTTGGGGTCGGGCAAGGCGGCTCGAACTCGGTTGAGATAATGCAGTAGTAGCCAAACAAGGTGAGAACCACTGCTGTAAAGGGTGACACTACCTGTAATACATATGTATCTCCTTGTCAATCCACTGCTAGATGACTTGTAATGGCAGCTCGGTAATTGTAGCAGAGCAGTGTGAACAAGATCCGTTCACGTATAGGAGCTGGATGAATTGTGGGCATTGTGGGACCCTTGAGGCATATTGAGAATGCGGTCAAGACCTCACTGGCCAGCGATTTTTTTACATTGTGCACTGACGTCGTCCCATGATCTCTCGGTACCCATACAGAAATGGCGTGCGCTGCGGTGCTGGAGCCAAACCGGGACTTCCCGGCGTGGCTGGAGGCGCAGGGCGTGAACCAGGAGGTGGCCGGGCCATGGACTCGGAGCTGGGCATCCGGGACTACGGGGTCCTGCGCGCCTGCGTCGGGGACGGCCTCGTGCGTGCCGAGCTGCTGGCCGCGGCGCGCGACCGCCTGCCCTTCGGCTTCTACGCCGTGCTGCGGCAGGTGGTGAAGGCCCTGCGGGGCGCCGAGACCCACCAAGACGGCGCCGGGACTCCGCGCTGGGACGACGACGACGCCGCCGCGGCCGCCTCCTCCCCGGGCGACGTGACGCTGGGAGGGCTGGTGGACGTGCTGCTCGCTCTGTTCAGCGGCCTGAGCCGGGAGCTGCTGCTATCCGCGCGGAGGCTGGGAGCCATGGACGGAGCCGGAACTTGCGTCGGTGGCTCGAGTCCCGGCGGCGGCGCGGAAGAGGCCGCCATGGTGGAGCAGCATCTGAATTGCACGGAAAATGGTGAGGGACGCACGCGCTGCGTTTAGAGCATGAACCAAATTTCATTTTGCCGAGCGCACATCCGAAGCACCAAGAGGCAAACAGCACAGTTAGGGGTAGAGATGTTAACTACCTCGCCTGGTTTACAGGAGGCCTTGGGTTCGATTCCCACCCTGATTCCAGTATATTTGGAGTTTGCGGTGTTTGTGTGGATTTTTCTGCGGGTCCTCTGGTTTTTCCACTCCACATTCAGAAATACGCGTTCAAGTATTTGACTGCTATCAATTACCACGTGAGACGCCATGTTCGTTGAGCTATCATTTGTGGCCAGGTCGCTTCTGAAAACTAGTTCTATAGCTCTGGGCCTTACCTGGTAAAATACAAAAAAAATGCTTTAAATAGTTTAGTTTAAGAATAAACTGTAAGAAGCATGGAAAGGTGCATGCTGGGAGTGATATTAAGACATTCAGGGCGGAAAGAGGAACATCGGGGATTCGATAAAAAAAAACGCAAATTGGAGATATTAGTCGGCTTGGGCAGGACACGCGACGAGAAAAGGTGCCGAATGTCGGCAGCTAAAGGAGGAACCTCGCCCAAGAGGACATCCACGACAGAGGTGGAGCGATGAGCTCGGCTTGAGTGTGCAGGAGATGGATCGTTGCAGACGCTGTCTTCTCGACAGACCTGTTCTCCACCTGAGGACGGCTGCTTGCGTTGTGGCCGAAACGTTGTGAGAATTGAATTTTATTATGTTTAATTTGTATTATTTTATTATTTCCATTCTACGTGACTTTACCTAAAGAACCAAGAAGAAAAAAACAGGGCAGGGAGTCGGCAGTGCGGGCGGCTGGGGTAGCACGTCGCAGACTAGAGGAGCTTAACTAGGCATTTTGACCGTAAGTCTACGTTACTGGAGCGTAGGGCAACAGAGTGAGATGAGAGGGGACGGGTCGGAGCGTGTCTGGAGAGGAGTAGAGTGAAATGAGAGGGGAGATGTAGGCGGCAGGGGCGTCTTTAATAGCTTTTCCTCAAACATTCAGGATGCAGATAACAGTCACAAATTCAATAGAGAGGAAACAACATTTGATTTTTAAAGTAATTTTTACGATTAACATTTATTGGTGGTGCCGGTGGCCGGGTCCTCGCTTTGTTTGATCTTTTCACGGAGTACGTTGAATTTCTTTCGCACCGTACGTAGCCGACAGTGCTAATCTGAGGTGCGGGGAAGGACAACAAACTAAACACACAAAAAGCAGTTTTAAAGGAACGAGTATTCAATCGAGACCAGTGGTGCTTAACCTGGAGCGCACACACCCCCTGGGGTGCGAGATGCCCTTTCTGGGGGGAGTGCGAGACGTGGCCAGATTTTCTTTTAGAAGGTAAATCAACGAAACACAATTAACAAGGCACGTCAAATTTCGATTTAAAGCTTTCGTAACTGCAGGGATTCATCTTCTTGATTCTTTCGGTAAAGTCACGTAGAAGGAAGTAACAAAATGAGAAAAATGAAACTTAATAAAATAATTCTCACGACGTTTTGGCCACAACGCAAGCAGCCGTCCTCAGGTGAAGAACAGGTCTGTCGGGAAGACAGCGTCTGAATGAAACACCACCAGGCTTGGAGCGTATATTTAAGCTGGGTTGGAGGGGAAGACGCCTTGACAAAATAATTTGCATATCAAGACGTGTTTCATTCAGACGCTGTCTTCCCGACAGACCTGTTCTTCACCTGAGGCGGCTGCTTGCGTTGTGGCTGAAACGTCGTGAGAATTATTTTATTATGTTTTATTTTTATTATTTCCCTTCTACGTGACTTTATCGAAAGAACCAAGAAGACAAGGGCACGTCAGTACATTTTTTTTGTTTTTACGATTGAGAACCATAGCGGGGGGGTGCAGACTGCAAGTAAAAGTTTAAGAAACCACTGGTCTGGATGATGTAAAAGTTGCGCGTAGCCTCCAGTGGCTTCCTTAACGGCCGTTCCCGTGTCTGCGGTGTTCTGTGCAGAAGAGATCGGAGACATCGCCCCATCCATCATCGACGACTTTGGCCAGAACAAGATGATGCGCATCATCAAAATGGAAGAACACGAGGGTGAGGCTTTCTCCAGGGGGGAAAAAAAAAAGTTATTTTTCAAGTTACACAGCAGGAGCATCGAATTGTCCTGCACGCGATTGCCCGGCTTCCGACATTACCCGGCGGCAGAGGTCGCAACCGGGTACCGATACCCGTGCCCTACCCGATACCCGGCTACCCGTACCCTTACCCGGCCGGGTACGGGTACCCATTTGCGACCCTGGTGCGGCCGGGTACGGGTAAGGAATCAAAACCCGTTTGCGACCTCTGCCCGGCCCGGCGGTCCCAGTCCGATCCGGCGAACCTCCATCGCAGCTGATCATTACTGCATCACTTGATGCAGTAATTTTAGCTGCGTAAAATTACTGCACTTGATGCAGTCATTTTAGCTGTGACGGTCCCACCTGATGACGGAGACTTGTGTTGCCTCCGAAACGTCGTGATTTATTATTTTATTTCCATTATTACTTTAATTAACTTTTAATTGTATTTTTACCTACGTGACTTCACCGAAAGAACCTAAGAGTCTGAATCCTTGCAGTCACGAAAGCTTCAAATCTAGAGTTATTACACTACGTATGTATGCAAGTTGAACTTCTTTTCGCGCCGTACGTAGCCAAGCGTGCTTTTCGGAGGTGCGGGGGAATTGACGACATCAATAGTGGGTTGATTGTGCTAATTGTGTGTGGTCAGGTGATAGCTGATGCAGACCTGTCACCCTTCAGGTTGGGTGAAGTATAGTCAAACAACTCCAATGACAGACACGGGGTGGGGAGGCCTTCATTCTGCTATGGATGGGCAACGGGCTGTAAACTAACTCGTGCTGATCGGAAGAGCAAAATTTAGACGTTCAAGCAAATCATGAGCGTGGAAAGCGGAAAACTCTGTTTAACCACGAAGCGGCTGCCCGGCTTCGTACGCGGGAACTCGGCTCGACGCTCAAGAGCTTTGAGCCACCCCGGGGCCACTTCTCTAAAATAAATAAAAAGTGCTCCTGTGTGCGGTCCTCTTACTCGCCACCCAGGTAAGACGCTGGCTCGTTGACGGAGCTTTCAAGAGTCGCGTCCGTTGTGTCGAGCCGAGACGTTGGGGGCGGCAGCCTAGCTGCTACGTGTCTTTTTTGGTTTCTAAATTTTTGTTGCGACTCAACACAAGACCTCAATAGAAAGCACCGGTCACAATACAGGGGGTGGGGGGCTTAACGAGAAGGGGGACGGGAATTTGCGCTCTCTGCACCAGAGGTCGCAAACGGGTTTTGATTCCTTACCCGTACCCGTACCCGGCCGCACCAGGGTCGCAAACGGGTACCCGTACCCGTACCCGGCCGGGTACGGCTAGCCGGGTATCGGGTAGGGTACGGGTATCGGGTACCGGTTGCGACCTCTGCTCTGCACCACCCAAGTAGGGACCGCAAGCGACAACACGAGAACGATTGCCTGAGGGCGCTTTATGAATTTAAACTATTATTAGCTTAGATAGTGGAGGGAAGGATAACGAACATAGTGGGGTAATAAAGAGGGGCTAGGGAAAGGTGCGAAAGTGAGGGGGGGGTGGAGCCATGTAACAAAGCACTGCAAATACAATAACTTGCTCGTGACAAATGAGCTTAGCATGGGCTAAAGTCCCACAGAGCAGTTAATCCGCTCCGACCTGTTCCCCCCATAAAACAGCCGTCCCCCTCCTCCCTCTCACCCGACCTCCCTCTCGCGCACCTCACCACGAGGCTCCGCCGGCTTCGAATTTCTCCGTTCCACCTGCCTTCGAGCTCCATTCCTGCGAGAGCGAAGATCTTAATGGCCGCGCACCTCTTGATCGTGCGTTGTTCAAGTTCAAGTTCATTTCAAGTTCATTTATTAGATATAGCCCTGTGAGCCATTCGGCTCTTGAATCGGGTGCAACGGCAACAAACAAAAAACAAAAACACGAACAAAAAACATCTTAAAGTGAATATGTGACTGAGTGCAAACAGAAAATCCAAGAAAAGACGGCAAAATATTGCAGAAAAAAACACCGTACACCAACGCTGTGTGCAAAAATCCCAGTGGGATGCAAGTCAAACAACCAACAACAACAAGCACAAGACAACTTAGATTAAGGCCATCAGTCTAACTCCGTACTACAACAAACAAACATGGCCAAACCAGTAAACTTTTCGAAATCACCAAAATAAGACCTCTGCGACCTTTGTCCCCCCACTCCAGATGGGGACAATGGAGGCGAGGGATCGGTGGACGACAACGACGATGGCGGCGGCGGATGGCGGGCGCAAGACGGAGCGGAGGGCATGGCCGCCTCGTGCATGGATGGATCGGGTAAGAGCGGTAGCTATTTTTGTACGATTCTTTCCTTCCGTATGACGAGCGTTCAATCGACGGCGGCGGTGGCGGCGGCAGGGGTTTTGTACGTTTCGTTAGTTAGTGCCGAGCGTTTGGCGACCGTGCGTGTGACGGCGGTTCAGGACAGAGGTCGCAAACGGGTTTTGATTCCTTACCCGTACCTGGCTGCACAGGGTCGCAAACGGGTACCCGTACCCGTACTCTACCCGTACCCTACCCGTACCCTACCCGTACCCTACCCGTACCCTACCCGTACCCTACCCGTACCCTACCCATCGAATGCGTGGTGGGGTGTCCTTCGCTTCTATTTCATCTCCCACATGAAGCCAATCTCTCATTGATGGAATTTGCCAAGAATCCCAATGCAGCAGCAGCAGCAACCTAAGATAATACAAGAGTCTTGAAACTCACGGACTTGCTAATTGGTACATATTTATTAGATGTCTAGCAATCGAACAAAGGCGGTCACCGCATCGCTCCGGCACTTTCAGATGCGCTTCTGCGGCCCTCTGGAATGCTCTTCCTTCCGATATTGGGAAGCCACTTTTAAATAATCTAGATTGAAAAGTCTTTCTTGAGAAATGCTTTTTTTTTTTAGTTTGCTGTCCTTCTTCCCACGCACCTCTGATTAGCATGGTTGGCTACGTAAGGTGCGAAGGAAGTTCAACGCACGTACGTTACAATTAGCATTGTTGCAATGTTCGAGCTCGTGACCCAACGATGCTGCAGGCGACAGTAATTCGCGACGTTGGAGGTGGCGATGGTCCCTGAGAACGAAGCCTGCGTGGGTGTCGAAGGAGAGCGAGCGGGGATCAAGGGTGACGCCGAGAAATGTCAACACGGTCGGAGAACTGAACGAAGGAACCCGGCGATTGAGATTCCCGTGGGGGTGAGAGTGAAGCCGGCCCTTTGCCTAGCGCAAATTGACGTGGCCTCGGGATTAGGTCGTGATGTTGAAACCGGTGCTGCCGAGCAAGACGGTCGGCGCCCGAGATGTTGGGAGATTTCCACGGAGGCGATAAGAAGAGGTCGTCGGCGTAGGGAGTGGTGGCAGGTGCCAAGCTGTCGGTCAGTCGGTCAACGGGAGAGGAATAGGCGGAAAAACAGCAGGGGGCCCAGGACTGAGCCCTGAGCAAGGATAAGCTGCAACGCCTTCAAAATCGCTTGCCCGAGTTGTCTACCGCCACCCGCAACCCTCGCCCTGACTCGCTGTCCATCCCTTCATTGACTGGCAATTTGAGCAGAATTACCTTCAAGATCCGCTTGCCTCTGCTACCGCATCCTAACTCCGGCTACCCACCTGCTTGACGCCTTACACTTCAACCAATTGTAGACGCAGAACCCCCTTTAAACTCCCAGGACCGTAATTGCTTTTCGTCGTTTCTACATCGATAATAGAGGGGGTTTTTTTGGGCTAGATCGCGTAAATATAAATGCGCCATTAAACCCGCCACTACCTGTGACAGAGCCAATGTAATAAGGTTTGTCACGTAAACAAAACGTACCCATCTGTTCCGCCTCCAACCCGGCTTAAATATACGCTGCCAAGCCTGGTGGTGTTTCATTCAGACGCTGTCTTCCCGACAGACCTGTTCTTCACCTGAGGGACGGCTGCTTGCGTCGTGGCCGAAACGTCGTGAGAATTGTATTTTATTGTTTTATTTTTCTTATTTTATTATTTCCCTTCTACGTGACTTTACCGAAAGAACCGAGAAGATGAATCCCTGCAGTCACGAAAGCTTTACATCGAAATTTGTTACTAGTTCAGCGCAACCGGTTGTGTGTTGGGAGAGTAAACCCATGACAACATTAACAATTCGAGTCCGACTAAAATCATTCACCTTTTTCGGGGGAAACTCGCTGAATGATCCGCTGCAATAACTGGGGAGCGGTGATGTTGGTGGAGGCGTTACCCGCGCTGCGCTGCACGGGACACGGTGACGGTCTCACGGCGGCGTGGTGCCATGAGTGAAGTCTTGTTCCACGTAGAAATTCGTCTCCGTTCAACGAAGAGCGTCCGCAGTTTGGAGAGTTGTTACCGCTATCGTTGCTTTCGATGCCGCGCCGTGCTTTCGGTGTTGCTCGCTTGCTTCCGCTAGGTCTTCCGCGACCTTTGCGTGGTCAGCCGCTGGGCTCCGAGGTCCGCTCTCAGTTTCCTTATCGCCTTCAGACGCAAGTTCATATGACTGTTACCGCAGAAATATTTTATTGCACTTGTGGCGGTTACGGCTCTCCGATGGGGTTTGTTTTTTAAGGTCGGCACCGTATGTCGTGATGCGTGATGCTTCGCGCCCAAAGCGTTGGGAGCTTCTTCAGGAACAGAATCAAGAAAATTCAGTTCCGGTATAGAGCTATAAGTTTTATTTTATTAGCCGTTTACACATACAGGTGTGTGTGTGATGAAAGTGTAAAGGACCACAACAGTGATAGACATGCATCCAAAAAGCCAGAACTCTTGGACAATCTGGTTTCATACTATATTCTAGATTTGAAGCTTTTGTGACTGCAAGGATTCATACTCTTAGGTTTTTTCTGTAAAGTCACGTTCCATTCATTGGCTACCACATTCAGATAAGCCCCTCCCTCCCTCCTCCCCCCTTAACTTGTATTTAAGAACTTGTATCTTGGAATCCCTGCCTCACTTGATACAGCAAATCTGGCTGTGACGGTCCCACCTGATGACGGAGACTTGTGTTGCCTCCGAAACGTCGTGATTTATTTTATTTTATTTCTATTTTTACTTTTAGTAATTTTTAATTTTATTTTTACCTACGTGACTTTACCGAAAGAACCAAGAAGAAGTTTCATACTATATTAGTGAATAGTTTTCTGGCTGGATGGCCTGGGTGTATTCCTTCCTGTCTGGGTGCCGCGCTCCCAAGTGCTTTTGCGGGTTGGTGACGATGTCACTGCACGTACCTTGTGTGCTGACGTCATGCCTCCCCATCCACCCTACACACCTATGCGTGTCCCACACACACGCTGTCGTATCATCTTACTCTCGCTAGCATTTTTCATTCCACCCCTACCGTATGAGAATAATGTAGGGGAGGTTATGGAGTGAGTTTTTAGGGAGGAAAAGACTTTCGATTTAAAGCTTTCGTGACTGCAGGGATTCATCTCCTTGGTTCTTTCGGTAAAGTCACGTAGAAATAATAAAATAATAAAAATAAAACGTGATAAAATACAATTCTCACGACGTTTCGGCCACAATGCAAGCAGCCGTCCTCAGGTGAAGAACAGGGCTGTCGGAAAGACAGCGTCTGAAGAACAGGGCTATCGGAAAAACAGCGTCTGAAAGACAGTCTGAAAGACAGACGCTGTCTTTCCGACAGCCCGGTTCTTCACCTGAGGACGAACCGTCGTGAGAATTGTATTTTATTATGTTTTATTATTTTATTATTTCTACGTGACTTTACCGAAAGAACCAAGAAGAAGGAGGAAGAGACGTTAGCGAGAGGGGTACGGGGAGACAGTGAAAGGGCATGAGAGGAGAGCGAGGGAACGTGAGAAGCAGTGAGAGAGAGGATTACGGAGAGCGAGAGGGATGGAGTGGGAATAAGGAAAGTGACGGTGAGAGAGAAACCGGGAGAGAGATGGAGGCGGGGGGGAGTGGGTGAGATGAAGTGGAGGGAAGACAGAGGACGGAGGAGTTGAGAATAAGAAATACAAAGTGAGAAATGAAAGTAAATTAGCAATCGACGGTACAGAGAGGCCAAGGCAAGAGAAAGGCGGAGAGACGGGGGTCTGACTCCAAATATATAAACGGCAAAGTTGTGATCATGTGTGTCTGTTCAAAATGTTTAGCGTACTTCCCGACATGCAACAAACTTGAGAAATTTGCCATGTGGGTATTTCCAGACTGTACACATGCAAACATTATAAAATTACACTTTTTTGGGGGGGGGGAGCTCAATAATGCATTTATTTTTTGCACGGCAAGTGAGCTGTGACGTCACATCTGTCACGTGACCCGCGTACGTGGCAGCGTAACGCATTGTAGTGTAGCGGGTAGCGCTACGCCGCGCTACGAACCCGGCGACCCGAGTTCGATTCCCGCTCACGGCCACCGCCGGTGACGATTATTTCAACCGCTCCTGGGCCTCCCCTAGGTCGACCCGCCTCAAACGAGTAACGCTGTGGCGTGTGAACATCGCCACTGGGGAGACAAAGGTGGTGGATCCGGGCGAAGCCGGGGTAGTACAGCTAGTATAAAAATGAACGTTTTGCTGGCTGGCAGGCTGGGACAGACGGTCTTGTCCAAAGGACGTGCGAGTTGCTGGTTTTACAGAAAAAAAGTAAAAATCCCGCGCTTGAGGTATTCGCAACACCGCACGGAAAGATGCGGAGCCTTGTGTGGCATTGCAGCAGCGACTTCAACGCTCATTCGTGGCTGCCAAGTGCTGCGATGCCGATTGCCGCGAGCGGTGACGGTTCTAGATGTTGCTGCTAGCAGTCTTGAGAGAGAGAGATGGGGTGGAGAGGTTGGGGGGGGGGNCTGTCGTGTGAATAATGCGGCGTGCCCCATTGTCAGATTTCAGGATTTTTTTGAGCGGTGCAGAAGCCCCGATGTGTGGTGCTCATGGGAGGATGGGGGTGGGAGGTGTTGGGTTTGTCCTGATTTTTTTCTCCTTTCGAAAGCGTGACTGTCTCCGATTAACGGTGTCACGTTTCACCCCTCTCTCTCTATCCTGGTGGTTCGCTGGATCATCGCGATTCCTGGTCCCCAGGAATCTATATATACTTTTATTTACGTTGCGAGCACTGTAAATCGATTTTACGTAAAAAACATTCCGTGGCGCATCTACAATTTCAATGGGGGTGATGTGAAACCATTACCTACTGCTGCAACATACATATTAAAACAAAACGCATGGAATTTGTTCGCGTGCGGCTATGCATGAGCTTCTTATGCATTCAACATCCATGACCAAATCAAATGCGCGGTGTGCATCTGTACAATAAAACACTTCTATGACTATTACGGAAACATTTCTTGAAATAATGACAGGGTAAAGCAACGTGGAAGTTCTGAACAGAACCTGGCAAGACAGCGTTGTACACACAAAGGGGGGGGGGGGGTCGTTGTGATGGGCAGGGTACCGAAACGGCTGTTGGGAGTGGCGCCTACAGCTCAGTGGTCGCAAACGGGTTTTGATTCCTTACCCGTACCCGTACCCGGCCGCACCAGGGTCGCAAACGGGTACCCGTACCCTACCCGATACCTGGCTACCCGTACCCGGCCGAGTATCGGGTAGGGTACAGGTTCCTGATTGCGACATCTGGGATGAAGCCATGTTGCAGGCGGGTGGGTTGATTCTAGGAACTTGAATTGTGAGAAGAGACAAGACGTTGGGAAATGAGTGACAAACGGTGACTCACCAGTGACTCACGGCCCACCCTACCCGGCCGCACCAGGGTCGCAAACGGGTACCCGTACCCGGTTGGGTATGGGTAGCCGGGTATCGGGTAGGGTACGGGTATCGCGTACCCGGTTGCGACCTCTGCTACAGCTCATCGATGGAGGGGGAAGACCTGAACCACGATGAGTCAAAACAGCGGAGCCTCCGATGTCTCGCATCAACTCATCAACAGTTACAGCATCGAGCGGAAGGAAGGGGAAGCGATGCCGTGGTAGCGGTGCATTGACGGCATTTGACTTCCGATGGCCTATTGACCTTTAAGACACGAACAGGGCCCTTCACCTTGAAATCATTAACCCTGTCCTGCATCCCCCCCCCCCTCCCGTCACGCGCTAATGCTGCTACGCTGTGGCTGTGTTGCACCCAGTGCAGCTTCTTATCCCTCAAAATCCGCTCTCTCCTCTCGTAGGTAAGAGTGAGGAATGTCATTCGGGTACATCATCGATGATGTGACGTCGCTCCAGGGCACCGCCGCCCCGCACCTCCTCCGGCGCGGCCGCCCGTATAGCGCTATCGCCCTCGCGTCGTCGCAAGTGCCGGGCGAGACCCACGACCCCGAGTGGAGCCCGGCTGGTCCGCCTTACGATGGGCACCTGTCGACCGCGGGAGAAGCGAGCCGGGCGGGCAGGGCCGGCGGGAGGGGCCGCTCGCGAAGCGCACGGCGGCGGCGGCGGCGGCGGCCTCAAGCGGTCAGTACAGCTGCAAGGTGTGCGGGCAGCAGTTCAATCGGCGAGCTACCTGCGCAAGCACAAGCTGACGCACACGACGGAGAGGCCCCACCACTGCCCAGTGTGCGGCCGGGCCTTCAAGCGGCCGTGCGAGCTGACGCGCCACCGGCGCACGCACACGGGCGAGCGGCCGCACGGCTGCGCCGTGTGCGGCCGCACCTTCACGCGGTGCCAGCAGCTCAAAATCCACCTGCGCACGCACACGGGCGAGAAGCCGTACCGCTGCGGCGAGTGCGGGCAGTTCTTCTCGCACCGCCACAGCTTCAAGCGGCACCAGCGCACACACGCCGGCGGGAAGGCGTGAGGCGGGCGCGCCGGGGGCAAGGGGGGGGAGGGAGAGGGGAGAAGCGGGGCCCGGGCAGCTTGCCAAGGCGCCGAAGAAGGGGCGCTGGTGCCCGGTTTGAAATCGAATTTCGTTGGTGTGAAAGCGCATTGCCGTGCACGCGACGACGCTGCGCGAGATGGTTTATTGATGCGAGAACAAAGACGTTGAATCTTTGCCCGAGTGACGACCACAAGATGGGACGCTGCAGGAGGTATTCATGTTGTCAATTTCCAACGCTCAATGGACCCACCGTGCCGAAAGCCAGCTGACTCTGAACGGAGGTGCAGTGGAGAGCTGGGGGTCACCGGATTCTTTGCGTTCTGTCCGTGGAATGCGCGTTGAGGCCGCGATGATGTCTCGCTGTGACTGCAACATTGCAACGGGTTATAGCACGGCCAAGCTTTTGTGGACAAGCTTCAACAAAAGTCGTTTCCCTGATTTTTCCACTCTGGACGCGGCATCGTCTACACCTCTTTGCACCGGGGGGGGGGGGGGGGGCGGACGTGAACCCAGTTACTCTTCTCAGTAACAGATGTGACCAGCCCCACCCCCCCATCCCTAGGACGCACAGCCTAGATGTGACTCTATACCAAAAGGAGGACACCTGTGGATCAATTCGAACTTTCAGAGGTTTTGGCAAGCCTCAATCATTTAAGATGTACAGGCCCGAGTTGGCCAACATTGAAACTCGCGCGGCGTTAGTTGTGTATGAGGTGTGCTGTTAACAAAATACGTGAACTCTGTATCCTTGATTGCAAAATGAAGACGACGGCGTGTACGTAGCAGCGTTATTAGTTTACGAGGTCTCGTTTCAGGATGGGTAGGTCGCACTACACAATAGGTTTTGGATTTACCGAGCGGTTCGATGTGACTCTGTGTGTGTGCGTGTGTGTCTCTCAAACCACTGTTACAAATAGGCAATGCGTGCATATCTCGGAGTGGGAAGAGGGTTTTTTTTATTTCCTGCAGCAGGGAATCATAGGGCAGCATTCGGAGAGAAAGTTTGAGGTGAGATTATGAGGGATGTGTGCATACCAAAGTTTTCATAGGAGATGGACGTTGCCTCTAGCCTGGATCTCGGCAGTGTGCACGGCTCGGGGAAGGCAATTCGAGACAGTGAGAACAGCAGAAGAGAAGTAGCGACTTGGTGCGTAGTCGGTGATATCTTACCGGGTGGCACTGGTGGCGAGAAACCTGTACTCTTGATCAAATGTGTAATACTTTGTTGGGGATATATCGCCTGCCCTCTGCCATGATGGAATTCCGACCACCGCTTCGGGACTTCCACCTCTGATGAGTGTAGCCTTGCATTCCTCTTAGCAGGGAAACGCTTTGGAGTTGGTGAGCCGGTCATGATAACATTGGTAGAACTCATCCTCGTTTGCTCAAAGGGTATTTTGGAGCTACGCCATTGAAACTGCTCTCATCGCCGTGGCTTACAATATTTGGGACGTAAAAACGTTAGGTTTGGTAATGGCTTGGTTAATTGACTTTTTAACCTTCTGTCAATAGGTGTGCTTTTTATTTGACGGTTATAATGATCGAAGTTTGGGTCTCGGACACGTGCTTGCCAAAACACCGTGCCGCGTAACGTAATTTAAGTCACGGAAAATGGCATTACATTTTCTGTAACTGGCCGCCTAAAGTAGTGGGAGCTTTCTGATATGACAGAGTATCCGCTGTCGTATGCAGCCTCTGTCGTGGCCACACGGATGCCTTCGCGTTGATTTACGAATGAGCAAATGCACGGGATCGTGTCCTCTGCAGTTAGCAACGCCACGCGAGCTTTTGCCGCAAGGCGAGGGACGCGGCTCTCTGATCGCTCAAAAACACCGCCTGTGTCCTCCTGTAGGTAAAAGGGCGGAAAGTGACTCAAGGTTCGCCATCAATGACGTCACGTCACTGCTGAGCACCGAAGGGCCCCTTTCGTCGCCACGAAACCCTAGCTTCCTCGCGCGATGGCAAGACTCGGGCGCATTCAACGGCAGCGTAGAACGATGGGATTTCGCCTCGGCCGCTGACGCCGGCTCGACATCCGCGCGTCCCGCCAACCGTGCGTCCCGCAGCAGAACGGGGCGGCTGCGGCGGCAGCGCAGGCCTGGCGAGGGGCGGCCTTCCCCGAGCGGGAGCGGCCGGGCGCCCTCCGTGCGTCCGCGGCGAGCGCGGCCAGTTCACGAGTTACGACTTCCTGAAGAGGCACGCGGCGGAGGCACGGAGGCTAGCGGCGGAAGGACACGCGGAGGAGCGACACGCGGCGGCGGCGGCGTCGGCGGCGGCGAGGCAATCGGCCGAGGCGCACGTGCCGGAGGGCCACGCGCCGGAGGGGCACGCGGCGGAGAGGCCCTACCGCTGCCACGTGTGTGGCCTTACCTTCAAGCGGCTGGCGCACGTACAGCGGCACCAGCACACGCACACGGGCGAGAAGCCGCACCGCTGCGGCGCGTGCGGCCGTGCCTTCGCCCTCTTCTCCACGCTGAAGCTGCACCGGCGGACGCACACGGGCGAGCGTCCTTACCGCTGCGACGTATGCGGGCAGACGTTCTCGCACCACTATAGCTTCAAGCGGCACCAGCGCACGCACGCGCGCGTTGGCGACGAGCTCGCCGCGGTCCCGCCATCGTTCAGCAATACGAGGGGGTCGTAACGTCTCCGCTGCTCGAATGAGTATTGGGGGGGGCGGGTGGCGGCGGGTGGCGGACGGGGGAGGTGTGTTCGTTGCTGTTGGACTTCTGCGAAACTAGCGGTGGAAATTCCATATTCCCCTGATGGGGGAGAATTGCTGCCCCCCCCCCAACCCACTCTACATCGGATGACCGCTGTTGTCTTTCACGGAGTCGTGCTAAATTGATTGATTTATTGAGTTGGATGGGGCCTGCATTGGCCCACCAACTTGGGACTTGAACTTGGTTGGTTTCATCTTCTTGGTTCTTTCGGTAAAGTCACGTAGAATGAAAAAAAAACTAATAAAATTATTCTCACGACGTTTGGCCACAACGCAAGCAGCCGTCCTCAGGTGAGAACAGGTCTGTCGAGAAGACAGAGTCTGAATGGCACGTCCCAGGCTTGGAGCGACTATTTATGCTGGGATGGTTGGTTTGCCTGGTCCCGGCGGTGGTCTTATCGATCCACAGTCCTGCCTACGGCGGATCGACTGTTTTAGCCCAAAGCCAACCAATGAAGGCTTTCGAACAAAAAATGTACGTTTCTGAAAAGTGTTTAAACATTTTCTCATTGTAAATGCGGAGAGGGCAAACGCGGACATGACACAGCAAAGCAAAGCTGCATGCTCTTACTAGTTGGCCATTTTTAACAATGGGTGTTTAGCCAATCCTCTCCCCCCCCCCAAAGGTGATGTTGCTCACAAACGTGTCGCTTGCGTTGGCATGCATATTTTTTATTATCCCCGGGATGTTTCGCTTTTATACGTTCGTGCTCCGAAAGATTGTTACGGCTTTCCGTATTTGTCTCTGTGAAACACAGATACAGTATGCATAGTGGATGTTTTGTTGTTTTTGGGGTTATATCGCATAATATAAATGTGTCGTTAAACCCCTCACCAGCCAATGATTAGACAGGTTTGTCACGTAAACAACACTTGCCGATTCGTTACGAGCTCAGCACAACGGTTGTGCTGGAGAGTAATCCCACAACATTTTCCTTTATTATGGACAACGTTGGTCGCGAAATCCTACGTGTTAAAACAGATACAGAACATGTTAAAACGTCGGACGTGAGATCACATGTTCTGAAAGTGGTAGTTGGGGACTAAGATTTTTGCTTTGTAAATATCAACCTGCTTTTTGGGTTGTTTTTTCCAGTGTAGTAATATCGAGCGGAGGTATTGCTCTGACGGTGTGCTGCTACGAAATGCATTCGGAACTCGGCGACGAAGGAAATGCTGGATGGGTTTTTTTGTGGACTGCACTTTTTAATAAAATCGACGACGTACATTGTCTTGCTCGCACCGCGAAAGTAATTGCATGGATTGTTTGCCGAAAAGCGCGCGCAAGTCCCTCCCAAACTTTTGTCATAAACAAGCGGCGTTAATCGTATGGAATTGGTGCAGCTCTCTGATCGTTCGAACCACTGTGTCCTCCTGTAGGTAAAGAGGCAGAGAGTCACTCAGGGTTCCTCATCAATCGCGTGGAGTCGCTGCAGAGCACCAAACCCCTCCTTCCGTGGTCAGAAAAAACTAGCGCCGTGGCACAATCGCAGGAGCCCCAAGCGCCAGCGGAATCCGGCGCCGTTGGCCGGAGCGTGGCCTGGCAGGACTTCCTGACGGCCGCCGCCGCCGCCGCCTCCATCCCGATGCCCTCGCGCCCTTCCAAGCTGCGCGCCGTCGGACCCGCCCCGCGGCAGGAGGGCCCGAAGCTTGGCCGGGCGCCGCGCCCTTCGGCTTGCGCGAGTGGACTCCGCACGGCGCCGCCGCCACGCACGGCTGCGGGAGTGCGGACAGTCGTTCACGAGGCGCGACTTCCTGGAGAAGCACACGGCCAGGCACCTGGCGGAGAGGCTCTCGGCGGAGCGTCGCGCGGCCGAGGCGACGGGCGGCGGCGGCGAGGCGCTCGGCCTCCCCTTTGCGCCGCCGCCGCCGCCGTCGCACGGGTTCGGCAACCACACGCGGCCGCACACGGGCGAGAAGCTGTATGCCTGCAACGTGTGCGGGCGCGCCTTCACGCGCTCGTCTACGCTGAGGCTGCACGAGCGGAGGCACACGGGCGAGAAGCCCCACCGCTGCGACTTGTGCGGGCACGCCTTCCTGCGGGCGGTGCAGCTGCGGATCCACCTGCGCACTCACACGGGCGAGAAGCCGTACTGCTGCGGGGAGTGCGGGCAGGCTTTCGCCCACCGCCACAGCTTCAAGCGCCACCAGCACAAGCACGTGAGGGTGAAGGTGTAGCATGGCGGTGGGTGGGGAGACGCACACGAAGATGCTGGCGCACGTCTGTCTCGTTGCGAAATGTTCGTCGATTTTTTCCTTTTTTCTCCCGGCGTATCCGAGCCTTATCGGGCACTGACACTACGGCTGGCTTTGAACTTCTGTTATGCCGAGCCGATCCAAAAACAAACTGTGAAACGCTGGGCCCTACAAGACGTCCGAATCTGGTTTGGGGTGGTGGAGGCAGGGCGGGGGGGGGAGCCAATCGAGAGGTCAGTCTTTAAACTTGGATGGTGACACGTTTTTCGGTTTGGGTTCTTCCATTGGAAAAGAAAACATCCTTGAGCCGCGCTGGTGCTCGCTTAGCACGGCTGAAGTGCCGAATCCGCGGTTGTTCAGTGGGGAAAGCGAGCAAACGTGAAACGATTAATCTTCTTGGTTCTTTCGGTAAAGTCACGTAGAAGGGAAATAATAAAATAATAAAATAAAACATAATAAAATACAATTCTCACGACGTTTCGGCCACAACGCAAGCAGCCGTCCTCAAGTGAACAACAGGTCTGTCGGAAAGACAGCGTCTGAAATTTCAGGTCTTTTCGACAGACCGGTTCTGAAAATGTCCTGAAATTTCAGACACTGTCTTTCCGACAGACCTGTTATTCACTTGAGGACGGCTGCTTGCGTTGTGGCCGAAACGTCGTGAGAATTGTATTATTTTATTATGTTTTATTTTTATTATCTCCCTTCTACGTGACTTTACCAAAAGAACCAAGAAGATGAATCCCTGCAGTCACGAAAGCTTCAAATCGAAAAGTGAAACGATTCTCCACGTTCGTACGGTAGCGCGACAAGTGGGGGTGGTCACCTCCGTCGGCTTGCCTGGGGAACGACTGTGGTAATTCCCACACGCGCCTTTGATGGCGCGACCGGGGGCGACCTCTGCGTGAGTTTTTAAACCGTGGAACTGGTAATGTCGGGGGGGGGGGGGGTGATTACGGCTATGTTGACCTCTCAATTCAAACAGTGTGTTTTCATTCGATGCGATGCGCACGTACGAGTGACGTCCTTTGCTAAACGACGCTTCCCAGGTTTAATGGACAATTCTTTTTTACTTTTTGGCAACTTTCAAACGTAACTACGTTGCATTTATACTCTCTGGTTCTTTCGCATTTCTCTGTTGAAGAATTACAAAAAAATGAAGAGCCCTCTTCACTGCTGGAATGAGGCTTCTTCCCCCATGCGGTGTGGGTCAATGGGTGGTATTTGACCGTATGTCACCGCGCTCCTTGGCGCGGTTTTGATGAAGGTGGGGATTACACAGACTTGTGATATTGCTGCACCGCTCGCCTTCTGCCCACTGCGTCTCCCCGCAGCAGTCTCTGATAACCTATCAGTGCAGCGATCGTTACCAATCCGAGCATCGTCCATGCTCAATTATCCTCGGTTGCTCAGCTCTACCCAAGATTGAACGAGATCGGGGCATACTGGCGATGATCATATCGTAGGCATTTATTTGAATTGTGCAGTCTGCATTCGTGATGTAGACGTCTTTGATTTGAGTGTGATGTAAGTATGTACGTGGAACTTCTTTTGCACCGTACGTAGCCACCGTGCTAATCAGAGGTGCGGGGAAGGGCACAACAAACTAAACAAAAATTAGTTGTAAAGAAATGAGTTTATCAATCTAGATGATGATTTAAAAGTTGCATATCGCCGGTGGTTTCCTAATATCGGAAGAGCATTCCAGACGGCCGCAAGAGCTCACGATACGGGCGGCGCTTGTCACGTGTGAGATTACGCGACTGCTTGGTTCGATTTATTTCATCATCGCCCGCTGCTGAAAGGTGTCTTGTGTCTTACACTAGCAGCTTTTTTGAACGAGAATAATTATGAATGGAATAAAAAAAGGTGACGGTTTTACGCTCGTTGAATTGTCGCTGATTTGGTTGGCGCCGTTTTCTCGGCCGGCCGTTAAGCAATTCCCGGTTGCCGCGCGGATTTTTTTTTGTACAAACCCCCAAAAAGTTGGGCGCCGGCTTGCACGCAAACTCGCACCGACTTCGCTGGCTACTTCACTTTCCTCTTCGGTCCATTTTTTTGTTCCATTTACTTTGTCAGCGTCCCCATCCATGTGTGTGTGCGTGATCCCCTATCTGGGGGTGTACGCAAGACATGGACAGATTTTTTATAGAAGGTAGATCATCGAAAACACAGATTTTTCACGGGCACGTAAGTTACAACTACTTTGTTTCATCAAACCCTATGCATTTATTAACATTATACATGTGTTATGTAGCTCTCAGAGACACCGTCTTATTCAGCTATATGTATATTTATTATGAATAAAACCCGCGGACTCGCTGATAACTTAACGAGTAACCCCGAGTGACTGTATATACACTTGGGTAACTAGGTAACTCTATTCTTAGACAACATAACTCATAGCCTTCCAAGACTACAAGGTGCCCACTCCAGGGTGAGGAAGACGACCCGCCAGAGGTCGCAAACGGGTTTTGATTCCTTACCCGTACCCGGCCGTACCGTACCCGTACCCGGCCGGGTACGGGTCGGGTACGGGTATCGGGTACCTGATTGCGACCTCTGGGATGAAGCCATGTTGCAGGCGCGGATGGGTTGATTCTAGGAACTTGAATTGAGAGAAGAGACGAGACGTTGGGAAATGAGTGACAAACAGTTACTCACCAGTGGCTCACGTCCTACCCGTACCCGGCTGGGTAGGGGTAGCCGGGTATCGGTAGGGTACGGGTATCGGGTACCCGGTTGCGACCTCTGCGACCCGCTCAAAGGTGACGACGGCGACGGCAGTTCCCCCACAACAACAGCCCAGTGCCCCCTGTTCACGCCGGCTTTTATCCCCCTCACGACCCGGCCACGCCCCTATTCCCGAACCCTTTCTCACCGCACCTGGCCCTGTCTGTCTCTGCCCTTATTACATTTACGACCGTTAGGTTTCGTGCTTCCCCTCACGCGACCCTGTCAAAGCTTGTCGCATCAATCATCATTAGCGACCACTTGGGTTCCACATTATCCTAACTGTTCCCGTTACGTTAATTAGTAACCATGGCCACGGGGAGCCGTACTGTCCCTACATCACCCCGTACTGTCCTACATCACCCCGTACTGTCCTTACACATGTTTTAACGATTGAAAACCGAAGGGGATGCAAGGCTGCAGTCGAGGTCAAGAACCACTGGTGGAGAGGATGCCGAAAAAGTTGCGATTTCCTCAACTCGATTCACGCTGTCGGCTCTCGCTGCATTAGCTTCGCCGGCTCTGCGAATTGAAACGCCCGGCGTGGGAATGGCCGTGCCATTGGATGTGCGCGGAAACCAGGTTGGCCCCCCGATTGGCTAGAGGCGGTGGCAGCCAGTCGGGTTCGTTGGCCCTGGATCAACTTAACAGGCCCCTCCCCCCCCCCCCCCGTGATTGGCTGAACGGATCCCAGGGGGAAAGGCGGGAGGATTGGAATCCGTTTTGTTTCGTTCATTTCCCAATCCGCTCGTCCTGGTGAGGGTCGCGGCGGCGGCGGCAGCAGCAGCTTGTTGAGTAGTGGTGTCCCTACCCTCCCTCTTTCCCTAGCTCCTCCTGGGGAATTTCTAGGCCTTCCCAGGCCGGCAGAGCGACATAGTGGAGCGGAGAGGGGGATTTAAGGGGATGGGGCAACGGAGTTGAGTTTTGGAAATTTTTATCGGACGTATACAGTACTCGTAAACGCGTGATGTTCATTTCAAATGTGGAGGGGGTGGGGGAAACCGGAGGACCCGGAGAAAAATCCATGCGACCACCGGGAGAGAGAGAGATTCATGCAAACTCCAAATATACAGCAGCAGGCGTCAGGGTCGGGTTCGAACCACGACCTCCTGTACACCAGGCGAAGCTGTTAACATCTCCTAGCCACCGTGATGATGATGATAGAGAGATGCACGCAAACTCCAAATATACAGCAGCAGGCGTCAGGGTGGGGTTCGAACCCACGACCTCCTGTACACCAGGCGAGGCTGTTAACATCTCCTAGCCACCGTCGCGGCCTAGATAAAGAAGTTTACCTGGAGACGCCACTCCTGCGTATGTGCGTGCACACCGGGGGCTCCTCGCTCTCTTTGCCTTGCCACATTTTGCTTTCTGATCTCGTTCAGGACGGGTGACATTTTCCCGTGGATGTTTAGGAAGAGCTCTGGCCGGTCGTAATAGCCGGCGTCAACGGCACGGCTACCCGAATTGTAAATGTCGTGGGGTTTACTCTTTCCCAACACACAACCGGTTAGTGCTGGTAACCCATTGGGGCACGTTTTATGTCACGTGACAAACCCTACTAATTGGCTGTGCCGGGTGGTGGCGGGTTTGACGACACTAGTTACGCGAACCCCTAAAAAAAAACTATTGTG
Organism: Lethenteron camtschaticum; assembly: GCA_018977245.1. Taxonomy (NCBI): domain Eukaryota; kingdom Metazoa; phylum Chordata; class Hyperoartia; order Petromyzontiformes; family Petromyzontidae; genus Lethenteron; species Lethenteron camtschaticum. The sequence continues at coordinate 8,478,596 of MU249573.1, read as the reverse complement.
GAAGGCAGTGTTATTGACGAAATGGTGTTGGGTTTTAATTATTAGAATTAGCTTGGGTCTCACTTTGGTTAGATTTCATACCGAGTAAAATGCCTTCCATTTCTTAACATTGTACTTCTTGCTGTGTTGTCTTGTATACCGTCATCTTGTTTAAATGTATTTAATCATTATAGAAATACACATTTCTAAAATGTCTCCTTGTCAATTTGGCATGCGGACCCCCCCCCCCCCCCCCTGACCATGTTCTAACGATGTCCCAACAAGGTGGTAATCTCAGGTTTTCGCTTCCCCGATTGAGACACCGCTTCAGTTTAAGGACGCTTGCTTGACTCGTCGATTTTCATCTCACGGAGAAGCAATGAAAACAATGGGCATGTTTCTTAAATCCCCTTCCACCCACCACCATCACCACCTCTGTCCAACCCAGCCGTGTATAAATGGGTACACCGCTGTGCATTGTTGGCAGGTGGTCACGTGTTCGTGGGGTAGTGGGATCGCTCCCACTTCTTTCAGCACAAAGAGTAGGAATTCATCTTCTTGGTTCTTTCGGTAAAGTCACATAGAAGGGAAATAAACATTTTTTAAATATCTTGGTGAGAATTATTTTATTATGTTTTATTTTTATTATTTTATTACTTCCCTTCTACGTGACTTTACCGAAAGAACCAAGAAGATGAATCCCTGCAGTCACGAAAGCTTTAAATCGAGTAGGAATTCCTTCTGAATACTCCAAGCTCCAAAGCTCGTTTTGCACGGCTGATGATCCCGCGGGATTTTGCTCCCAAAACCTTTCAACGCTTTTTTGTCGACGAGGCAATTTGGAATCGCTCGATTCTCATATATATTTCAAGTCTGACAAACTCGCCTTCTTTGAACTGGCCTTCACACCTCCCTAGTTCTGGCAGTCTACCCCTTGCAGGTTCCGCTTATTTCCTGGCCCTCCATACACGCCGGTGCATTGGTGGACCCACGGACGAAAGTTGCGCGACGGTTTGCAAACGTACACCCGTCAATTGTTAGGCTAGACTACTACGTTCTTGCCGTCGGAGCATCCGGCAGCAGCGGTGACGATGGGCAACGGGCATCGCTGCCGTTATTCGAAAAACAAATTCATTCTACACCCAATTCGGAAGCGTATTGGGCGTGCGCGACAGGGCCTCGAGTGGAGCCCCCCCCCGCCCCCGCCACCGCCACTCTTGCGTCCCTCATCCCGCCCGTGTCCCTCCCCCGCAGGCAACAGGGCGGAAACCCACTGGGGGTTCGTCATCGAGCGGGTGACGTCGCTGCAGGACGCAAAAGCCCAGGGTCGGGCGTGCGCTCGAAGGCCCGGCACCGTTGCGCCACCACCACCGCCACCACCGCCGCGGCGCCACCGTCACAGAAGCAGAGCAAGCCCGGCAGCGTGAAGATCAAATCTGAAGCGATAGATTGGACCGCCGCCACGATCGATGCCAGCGCGACTGTCGCCGCTGCCGTCGCTACCACCGCCACCACCTCTGCTGCAGCCGCAACCACCACCACCGCCGCCGCCACCACAATCACCGCCACCACAACCACTTCCGCTGCCGCCGCAATCACCGCCAGCACAACCACCTCCACTGCCGCCGCAACCACCGCCACCACCTCCGCCGCCACCACAATCAGGACCGCCGCCGCCGGCAACACCAGCAGAGTCGCGGCCGTCCCGGCCACGATAGCCGCCGCCGCCGCTACCGCCGCCGCCGCGACAATCGCCCGAGAGCCGCCACGCACGCCGGCAAGCGCGCCACGTGGCAGCTGGAAAAGGAGCGGGAAGATTTAGCGCCGCAGCGCAAGCTGCGGCAGCTGCAGCCGCAGCCGCAGCAGCAGCCGCACAACACGAGGTCGATGCAGTACAAGTGCAACGTGTGCGGCCAGATGTTCTTCCGTCAGTTCCTCCTGAGGAAGCACTTGCAGAAGCACGACGCCGAGAGGCCGAACCGCTGCGACCTGTGTGGGAGCGCCTTCCGATACCTCTCCGACTTGATGTGCCACTGGCAGACGCACGTGCCCCAAACGCTGTGACTGGACGGGCTCGTGTCACCGGGTCGCTCGGAGGGGTGGGTGGGGTTGGTGGTGGTGAGGGTCCGGTTTACGTCTCGATAGGCGGTGGTTGTGACCCGTGTTCGATGATGATTTGTTTCTTTGTCGGGACAGAAACGTGGGAGTTACGACGGGAGAAATGCATCCCCCCACCCCCTCCCCAAGAGCCGACCGCAACTTTACACCGTCCCACCAATCGCTATCGTCAGCAAGCGACGCACCCCCACTGCACGTCCATCGCCGCCACCGTCACCACCGTCGTCTCGGTCGTCGTCGCAATCGTTACCATCGTCAACGCCGCAATGACACCACCACAACCTCCACCGCCACGAGTCTCTGTCGTCACCACAGCTCCTGGCCGAAATGCACCGACCTGGAGATTGACATTGTTTTCCCCCATCCCCTCCCCCCCCATTCTTCCTAATGGAAACGTCTCCACGAGTGAGCTCACTCCGGTAAATTGAGAGATAGAACGACTCGGGAGGGAACCACAGACGGGCGAGAATTCGGCGGCAGCAACAACAGCAGCAGCAACAGCAGCAGCAACAGCAGCAGCAACAGCAGCAGCAGCATCAACAGCAGCAGCAGCAGCAACAGCAGCAACAACAGCAACAGCAGCAACAGCATCAGCAGCAACAGCAGCAGCAGCAACAGCAGCAACAGCAGCAACAGCAGCAGCAGCAACAGCAGCAGCAGCAACAGCAGCAGCAAGCAGCAGCAGCAGCAACAGCAACAGCAGCAACAGCAGCAGCAACAGCAGCAGCAGCAGCAGCAGCAGCAACAGCAGCAGCAACAGCAGCAGCAGCAGCAGCAGCAACAGCAGCAACAGCAGCAGCAGCAACAGCAGCAGCAACAGCAGCAACAGCAGCAGCAACAGCAGCAAGCAGCAGCAGCAGCAACAGCAGCAGCAGCAGCAGCAACAGCAGCAGCAGCAACAGCAGCAGCAGCAACAGCAGCAGCAGCAGCAGCAGCAGCAACAGCAGCAGCAGCAACAGCAGCAGCAGCAGGTCGACAATTGCCCAAGCTCTGGCGGTCCTACTATAATACCGGAGGGTGTTGGCGGACTGGTGGATGATTGGGTTTACGTGCGGGAGGAAAAATCGTGGAGAACCCCACGTGCTCGAAGGAGGAGGAGGAGGTTGGCAATACTCTCACCCACCCCCCCCCATGCCGACAACTGCTGTGAGTCCACGTCCTTGCTGCATGTGGACATTCTCCTTATTCTTGGTTCTTTCGGTAAAGTCATCACGTAGAAGGGAAATAATCAAATAATAAAATAAACCGTAATAAAATACAATTCTCACGACGTTTCGGCCACAACGCAAGCAGCCGTCCTCAGGTGGAGACCAGGTCTGTCGAGAAGACTCTGACAGACCTGTTCTCCACCTGAGGACGGCTGCTTGCTTGGTGGAGAACAGGTCTGTCGAGAAGACTGTCTTTCCAACAGACCTGTTCTCCACCTGAGGACGGCTGCTTGCGTTGTGGCCGAAACGTCGTGAGAATTGTATTTTATTATGTTTTATTTTTATTACTTTATTACTTCCATTCTACGTGACTTTACCGAAAGAACCAAGAAGATGAATCCCTGCAGTCACGAAAGCTTTTAATCGAAATTTAGCCATTCTCCTTGTGAGCCGGGCTGTGGTTCTTCTGGGCACCCAACAGGGGGCGGAAGGGGAGTTTCGGCAATATTTGTGCGGTGATCCATCACCCCTCCACGGTGCCGGACTGAGGGCAGCCACGCGCGTAGCCACCACGGCTAATCTGTCAACCAGCACCAGGCCCGACCGAAGAAAGTGAATTCAGGCGTTGTGCGATCTTGACATTGTCATCATAATCATTCACCCTCCGCTGACTTGTGATTTGCTTGATGGTTCCTGACCACCACCGAGATTAAGCACAGAGGCCTTGACTGACATTGGTGCCAAGATCACCACCACCACCACAATCATCACCACTACTAACCGCACTGACTGGCCAGATGGCAGCAAACGCTCGGTAGGGCGCCGGTCCATTCCAGAGGGCCGGTGGTCCCGGTTTCACGCTGGCCAATGAGAGGTTGCACGGCCAATATCACGCCAACACTGTAACGTCACGTCGCAAATCGAGTTTGTCATTGCACAACGCATTTTTAATTTAAGACATTCCTGCGGAGGGAGCTGATAGGAACGTTGGGTTGCTCGGTCAATGGCCTGCAGGGTCAACGGCCAGGGCGTGGTGTATTCCGCAAATATGGCCGACTGTGAGGGCGGGCACAAGCCGGCGTGAGTAGGTTAAACGTTGAGTTTTATAAGGGCATCACGGGGTGACCAGCCCCTCCCCACCAGCCCCACCCCTCCCACCCCCACCACCCAGCCCCTCCCCACCAGCCCCTCACTCCCCACCCAGCCCCTCCCTCCCCTCTCCACCCAGCCCCACCCCTCCCATTTTTGGATGCAGGACGGACGGACACAATACTCCTCTGTGGGCTGGTGTAACCAGGAGGTTCCTACCAGTAAAAGTGTGTACAATAACAAATGTTCGCCCGAATTTTGGCTGCTGTGTTTGCAAATGACCTGGTGCCGATTTATTTGTCCCAGTCCATCAATGAGCATCACCACCACCACCACCAAATCCACTACCACTGTCATCACCATCGCCGGTACAATCTTGTTCCACACCACCACCAACAAAAACAGCTGCTGCCACTCGCCCACTAAATTACATGACCTCACGTAATGTTTCGTGACAGGCTACGGTCGCAATTGGGGGGGACAATGTGAATTGTCAAGAAGTCCATGGGAGAGTCCCAGGTGTTACGAGTTGATTGAAATGACCGGGAGATGTCTATCACCTGTGCTTCTCGCTTTGCCAACTTGCTGCGTTTCAGCCGCCCAGCGCCTCAGCTCGTTGTTGTGAGCGTCGCTCCTCTGCCGCCCTCCGTTGTTGTTGGAGGGTGACTTCCTTAGAACTCATCTTCTTGGTTCTTTTGGTAAAGTCACATAGAATGTAAACAATAAAAATAATAAAATAAAACATAATAAAATAATTCTCACGACGTTTTGGCCACAACGCAAACAACCGTCATTAGGTGAAGACCAGGTCTGTCGGGCAGACAGCGTCTGAATGAAACAGCACCATGCTTGGAGCGTCTATTTAAGCTGGGTTGGAAGGGGGGAAGGGCGCCTTGACAAAAGGATTTGCATATCAAGAGGAATTTTGCATATTTATGGGAAATGCAGGTTTGTGATTAGTACTACTTGTGCCCGTGCATTATGCAGGATTAGCAGCATCAAAGGGAGGGGATAGGGGTAGCACTAATAAAGGGAAGGAGTGTTAATATTACTGCCCAGTAGCAGCGTCCTTCACGAGCCTCCTTCAATATTAATACCATCACTGACATAATCTCGTCCACCGCTACCGAGATAAATGTGAGCGCTGTCAGAACCATCATGGCCGTGCTACTATTATCACCGTTACCATGAACATAAACCACCAGCCTCACCGTATCCACCACCACCCACCGTATCGCTATTTTTAAATCCTTTATATTAAGTTCGCTTGCTTGCGCGCTTACGACCGTGCAAATCTTCGGTCGTTTTTTAACCCACTTCCCGTGATCCAATCGAGCTGACATTTTGCACACAGACTCGTTGTGCGTGACAATTTATTTTCGTGAAATTTTTTCTCCAAAATGTTACACTTTCTAGGAAAAAAATAATAATATTTAATTACCAATTGCTTAATGGTGGCAGGCAATCATCTGACCCATAGGTGGCAGCCATCTCAAGCCAGAGGACGAGAGGACTCTAGCCGCCACGCATATAAAGGATTTATAGTGAAAAACTTTGTTTTTACGGGTTAATTTTTTGTTGTTGCACTTACCGTAAACACGACAGGTTTTTAATCTATATTCTTGGTTATTTCGGTAAAGTCACGTAGAAGGGAAATAATAAACATGAAACAATAAAATTCTCACGACGATGATTTGCTTGTGTTGCAATCGAAACGTCGTGAGAATTTTATTATGTTTTTATTATATTATGATTTCCTTCTACGTGACGTTACCGAAATAACCCAAGAAAATGAATCCCTGCAGTCACGAAAGCTTTAAATCGAGGCTTTTAATTGTACTCTATCTGTACATTAACCGACGCTTTGGCTGTTGTACCGATTGAAAAATAAAGACACCACACGCGGATTACCATTTGCGCCTTCAAACACATTTCGAGATGGTGCTGGTGGGGAGGGAGGGGCTGGGTGGAGAGGGGCTGGGTGGGGTGGGGAGGGTGGGGGAGGGGCTGGGTGGAGGGCTGGGTGGGTGGGGAGGGTGGGGAGGGAGGGGCTGGGTGGAGAGGGCTGGGTGGGGTGGGGAGGGTGGGAGGAGGGGCTGGGTGGAGAGGGGCTGGGTGGGGTGGGGAGGGGGGAGGGAGGGCTGGGTGGAGAGGGGCTGGGTGGGGTGGGGAGGGTGGGGCTGGGTGGGGTTGGGTGGGGAGGGGCTGGGTAGGGAGGGTGAGGCTGGGTGGGAGGGGCTGGGTGGGGAGGGCTGGGTGGGGAGGGGCTGGGTGGAAGGGTGGGGCTGGGTGTGGAGGGTGGGGAGGGGCTGTGGTGGAGGGTGGAGGGGGAGGGCTGGGTGGGGAGATGGGGCTGGGTGGGAAGGGGGGCTGGGAGGGGAGGGCTGGGTGGGAAGGGGAGGGTGGGGAGGGCTGGGTGGGAGGGGCTGGGTGGGCTGGGTGGGGAGGGCTGATCACCCCGTGGTGCCCTTATAAAACTCAACGTTTAACCTACTCACGCCGGCTTGTGCCCGCCCTCACAGTCGGGCATATTTGCGGAACACACCACGCCGCCGTTGACCCTGCAGGCCATTGACCGAGCAACCCAACGTTGCTACCAGCTCCCTCCGCAGCAGGAATGTGTTTTAATAATTCACATCGGCAAAGGCGAATTTCATCCGCAAGGTTCCCGAGGTGCCACCAACCACCACCGTGCAGAGGTCGCAAACGGGTTTTGATTCCTTACCCGTACCCTACCCGTACCCGTACCCTACCCGTACCCTACCCGTATCCTACCCGAAATGAGTGACAAACGGTGACTCACCAGTGACTCACGGCCTACCCATACCCGGCCGCACCAGGGTAGCAAACGGCTACCCGTACCCGGCTGGGTACGGGTAGCCGGGTATCGGGTAGGGTACGGGTATCGGGTACCCGGTTGCGACCTCTGCCACCGTGTAATGGAAATCGGGGGGAAATAAACGAAACCTGCAAGACTTTAAAAAAATGTCTCCATAACCATTCTGATTGTCTTATTAGCAAAGCGTTGCAAAGTCCTGGGAGCTGCACTGGTAAGACTCCGATCAGCCGCGGGAGTGAGCCTTGACCTCGGCCGGAGTCCTTAGAACAGGGGTGTGGAACGTCCGGCCCGCGGGCCGTGTAAGGCCCGCGGAAACACTTTCCTCCTGCGGAGGGAGCTGGTAGGAACGTTGGGTTGCTCGGTCAAGGGCCAGGGTCAACGGCGGGTGGTGTATTCCGCAAATATGCCCGACTGTGAGGGCGGCACAAGCCGGCGTGAGTAGGTTAAACGTTGAGTTGTATAAGGGCACCACGGGGTGACCAGCACCTCCCCACC
>MU249573.1:8382930-8470828 GCA_018977245.1 Lethenteron camtschaticum | reverse complement strand
CAACTCACACATCACTCACACATCTCACTCACACATCTCACACACATCTCACACACACACACATCTCACACATCACACACACATCTCACTCACACTCACACACACTCACACACACATCTCACACACACATCTCACTCACACATCACTCACACATCTCACACATCTCACACACATCTCACATCTCACACACACATCTCACACACACTTCTCACACACACATCTCACACACACATCTCACACACACATCTCACACACATCTCACACACACATCTCACACACACATCTCACACACATCTCACACACACACTCATACATCTCACACACACATCTCACACACACACACACTCACTCACACATCTCATCCACACACATCTCATACATCTCACACACATCTCACACACTCACACACATCTCACTCACACATCACTCACACACATCTCACACATCACTCAGACACACACTCACACACATCTCGCACATCTCACACACACATCTCACACACACATCTCACACATCACACACACACCATCTCATCCACACACTCACACATCACTCACTCACATCTCACACACATCTCACACACACCACATCTCACACACATCACACAGACACATCTCACTCACACACATCTCACACACACACATCTCACACATCTCACTCACACATCTCACACACACATCTCACACACACTCACACACTCACACACACATCTCACACACACATCTCACACACATACTCACACACACACACACATCTCATCCACACACACTCACACACACTCACACACACACTCTCACACACACCATCTCGTTCACACCATCTCACACACATCTCATTCACACACTCACACACACATCTCATCCACACCATCTCGTCCACACCATCTCACACACACACACCATCTCACACATATCTCACACACATCTCACACATCTCACACATCTCACACACACACATCTCATCCACACACTCACACATCTCACTCATATCTCACACACATCTCACACACACACACATCTCACTCATATCTCACACACACACATCTCACACACACATCTCACACACATCTCACATCTCACACACATCTCACACCACACACCATCTCACACTCACATCTCACACACATCTCACACACACATCTCACACACATCTCACACACACATCTCACTCATATCTCACACACACATCTCACACACACATCTCACACACACTCACATCTCACGCACATCTCTCACACATCTCACACACACATCTCACTCACACTCACACACATCTCACACACATCTCACACACACATCTCACACATCACTCAGACACACACACATCTCACACACACACACATCTCACACACACTCACACACACACATCTCACACACACATCTCACACACTCACTCACACACATCTCACACACACCATCTCATCCACACACATCTCATCCACACACTCACACACATCTCACACACATCTCATTCACACATCTCTCATCCACACACACATCTCACTCATATCTCACTCACATCTCACTCACACATCACTCACACATCTCACTCACACACATCTCACACACACTCACATCTCACACATCTCACACACACTCACACACATCTCACACACATCTCACACACACATCTCACACACATCTCNCACACATCTCACACACATCTCACACACATCTCACACACACTCACACACACACATCTCACACACATCTCACACACACCATCTCACTCACACATCTCACACACACATCACTCACACACATCTCACACACATCACTCACACACACATCTCACACACACATCTCATTCACACACTCACACACCATCTCACTCACACATTCCACACACATCTCACACACACATCTCACACACACTTCACACTCACACACACACTCACACACACATCTCACACACACATCCCACACACATCTCACACACACATCTCACACACACATCTCACACATCTCACACACTCCACACATCTCACTCACACACACATATCTCACTCACACACATCTCACACACATCTCACACACACATCTCATTCACACACACATCTCACTCACACATCTCACTCACACACACACATCTCACACTCACACACATCTCACACACTCTCACACTCACACACATCTCACACACACCATCACACACATCTCACAACACACTCACACACATCTCACTCACATCTCACACACACATCTCACTCACACACATCTCACACACATCTCACACACACACTCACACACATCTCACTCACACACATCTCACACAACCACATCTCACACACACACTCACACACACATCACACACATCTCACTACACACATCTCACACACATCTCACACACATCTCACACACACTCTCACACACATCTCACTCACACACACTCACTCACAATCTCACTCACATCTCACACACTCACATCTCACTCACATCTCACACACATTCTCACTCACACATCTCACACACATCTCACACACACATCTCACACACATCTCACTCACACACATCTCACACACACACATCTCACACACACTCTCACACACACACACTCACTCACATCTCACACACTCACATCTCACTCACATCTCACACACTCACATCTCACTCACATCTCACACACACACATCTCACACACACATCTCACTCACACACATCTCACTCACANCTCACACACTCACACTCACTCACACTCACACACACATCTCACTCACACACATCTCACACACACTCACACACACATCTCACACACATCTCACTCACACACATCTCACACACACACATCTCACACACACATCTCACTCACACATCTCACTCACACATCACACTCACACATCCCACACACATCTCACACACACATCTCACACACACCTCACACACACATCTCACACACACTCTCACACACACATCTCACACACACATCACACACACTCTCACACACATCTCATTCACACACATCACACACACACATCTCATTCACACACATCTCACACACATCTCACACATCTCACACACACATCTCATTCACACACATCCATTCACACACACTCACACACATCTCATTCACACACATCTCACACACACACTCACACACACACTCACACACACATCTCACACACACATCTTACACACACTCACACACATCTCACACACACACATCTCACACACACATCTCACTCACATCTCACACACACACATCTCACACACACACTCACACACACATCTCACACACACATCTCACACACACATCTTACACACACACTCACACACATCTCACACACACACACATCTCACACACACATCTCACTCACACATCTCACACACACCTCACACACACATCTCACACACATACATCTCACACACACACACTCACACACACTCACACACACCTCACACAAACATCTCACACACACCATCTCATCCACACATCTCACACACATCTCATTCACACACTCACACACATCTCACACACACATCTCGCACACATCCACACACTCACACACATCTCACACACACTCACACTCACACACATCTCACTCACACATCTCACACACACACTCACACACACACTCACACACCACACACACACATCTCACACACACNTCTCACTCACACATCTCACACTCACACTCACACACACCTCACACACACATCCACACACACACATCTCACACACACTCACCCACTCACACACATCTCACACACACACATCTCACACACACTCACACCATCTCACTCACACACACCTCACACACACATCTCACACACACACATCTCTCACACACATCTCACTCACACACATCTCTCACACACATCACACACACACACACACTCACTCACACACATCTNTCACACACATCTCATACACACTCACACATCTCACACACACATCTCGTCCAACACACACATCTCACACACACATTAACACATTCACACACATCTCGTCCACACCATCTCACACACACATCTCATCCACACACACATCATCTCACACACACATCTCATCCACACACATCTCNTCACACTCTCACTCCAACTCACACACATCTCATCCACACATCTCATTCACACACTCACACACATCTCATCCACACACACATCTCACTCACATCTCATTCACACATCTCACNTCTCGTCCACACACCTCTCATCCACACACACACATCTCGTCCACACCATCTCACTCACACACATCTCACACACACACATCTCGTCCACACATCTCATCCACACATCTCGTCCACACACTCACCCACTCCCCACTTCACCATCTCCACCACCACCGCTACCTCCACCACCACCTTCACCACCAACTCCACCTTCACCACTTCACCACCTCCACCACCTCCACCACCTCCACCACCACCACCACCTCCTTCAGCACCTTCACCACCACCTACCCCATCACCTCCACCACTACCACCTTCACCTCATCCACCACCTCTACTCCTACCTCTACCCCCACCTCTACCCCACCTCTACCCCCACCTTCTCCACCTCTACTCCCACCACTACTCCCACCACCTCCACCTCGCCTGGTGTGCAGGAGGTGTCGTGGCTTCGATCCCGACCCTGACGATGCCTGCCGCTCTATATTTGGAGTTTGCAATGTCTTTCTCATCATCACCACCACAGTTTCGAGATGTTAACTACCTCGCCTGGTATACAGGAGGTCGTGGGTTCGATCGCGACCCTGACACCTGCTGCTGTATTTGGAGTTTGCGTGTCTCTCATCATCATCACGGTGGCTAGGAGATGTTGACTACCTCGCCTGGTACGCAGGAGGTCGTGGATTGGATCTAGACCCTGACACCTGCTGCTGTATATTTGGAGTTTGCGTGTCTCTCATCATCATCACGGTGGCTAGGAGATGTTGACTACCTCGCCTGGTATACAGGAGGTCGTGGCTTCGATCCCGACCCTGACGATGCCTGCCGCTGTATATTTGGAGTTTGCAATGTCTTTCTCATCATCACCACCACAGTTTCGAGATGTTAACTACCTCGCCTGGTATCAGGGTCGTGGGTTCGATCGCGATGGCTGCTGTATGTTTGCGTGTCTTCATCATCATCACGTGGCTAGAGATGTTGACTCCTCGCCTGGTACGAGGAGGTCGTCATATCAGACCCTGCACCTCTGCTGTATATTTGGAGTTTGCGTGTCTCCTCATCATCATCACGGTGGCTAGGAATGTTGACTACCTCGCGGTATACAGGAGTCGTGGGTTCATCGACTCACCTGCTTGTATATTTTGGTTTGCGTGTGTCTCTCATCATCATCACGGTGCTAGGAGATATTGACTACCTCGCCGGTAAGGAGGTCGTGGGTTCGATCGCGACCCTGACGCCTGCTGTATATTTGGAGTTTGCGTGTTTCTCTCATCATCATCACGGTGGCTAGGAGATGTTAACTACCTCGCCTGGTATACAGAGGTCGTGGGTTCGATCGCGACCCTGANGCCTGTATATTTGGAGTTTGCGTGTCTCTCTCATGTGGCTTGGAGATGTTAACTACCTCGCCGTATCAGGAGGTCGTGTTGAGCGACCCTGACACCTGCTGTATTTGGAGTTGCGTGTCTCTTCTCATCATCAGTGGCTAGGAGATGTTGATACCTCCCTGGTACGCAGACGTGGATTGGACAGACCCTGTGTATATTTGGAGTTTGCGTTCTCTCTCACATCACACGGTGGCTGGAGATGTTGAACCTCGCCTGTATACAGGAGGTCGTGGGTTCGATCCCGACCCTGACATTATATTTTGAATTTGCGTGTGTCTCTCATCATCATCACGGTGGCTAGGAGATATTGACTACCTCGCCTGGTATACAGGAGGTCGTGGGTTCGATCCGACCCTGACACCTGTATATTTGGAGTTTGCGTGTTTCTCTCATCATCATCACGGTGGCTAGGAGATGTTAACTACCTCGCCTGGTATACAGGAGGTCGTGGGTTCGATCGCGACCCTGACGCCTGTATATTTGGAGTTTGCGTGTCTCTCTCTCTCTCATCACGGTGGCTTGGAGATGTTAACTACCTCGCCTGGTATACAGGAGGTCGTGGGTTCGATCGCGACCCTGACACCTGCTGCTGTATTTGGAGTTTGCGTGTCTCTCTCTCATCATCATCACGGTGGCTAGGAGATGTTGACTACCTCGCCTGGTACGCAGAAGGTCGTGGATTGGATCCAGACCCTGACGCCTGCTGTATATTTTGAGTTTGCGTGTCTCTCTCATCATCATCACGGTGGCTAGGAGATGTTGACTACCTCGCCTGGTACGCAGAAGGTCGTGGATTGGATCCAGACCCTGACGCCTGCTGCTGTATATTTGGAGTTTGCGTTTCTCTCTCATCATCGGTGGCTAGGAGATGTTGACTACCTCGCCTGGTACGCAGGAGGTCGTGGTTCGATCGCGATCCTGACGCCTGCTGTACATTTGGAGTTTGCATGTCTCTCTCATCATCATCACGGTGGCTAGGAGATGTTGACTACCTCGCCTGGTATACAGGAGGTGGTGGGTTCCATCCCGACTCCTGACTTCGTCTGGTATACAGATGGTCGTGGTTTCGATCCTCGAACCTGACGGCTTGCCTTGCTGTACATTTGGTCGCGTGGATTTTTCTTCGGGTCCTTTGGGTTTTCCCTCGACATTTAGAAACACGCGTTTAAGAGTATTTGGCTGCTATACATTTCCACACGACGATAAGCCACTTCATCATGAGACCTCCTTTGCCAGTACCAAAATATAATAATTTTAATTTCATTTTTTACCTACGTGACTTTACCGAAAAAACTAAGAGTATGAATCCTTGCAGTCACGAAAGCTTCAAATCTAGAGTTTTTCCCTTTTTCTGGCAACGAAAGAAACCTTTTTACAAGGAATCATGGTGTGCATTTCTACTTGTGGTAAAATGCAAACAAAAAAGACACTCTGATAGTATATGCATTGTCCTTGAAACTGATTGGTCCACACCCGAGACAGCTTTCCTTAGACCTAGTCTCACATGGTGTTGGACCAGATGCGCCAAAAGGCGCAAACTCAAAGACAATGCACCATCAGAGTATGAGAGCTCGGGGTAGCATTTACACCATTGGAATCTCATTTGCCGTAAAAAAAATATGATAATGTTTTTTTACCCTTTTATCTGGACAACTGACACTTTTTTTAAATCCTTTATATTAAGTTCACTTGCTTGCTTGCTTGCTTACAACCGTGCAAATCTTTCGGTCGTTTTTTAACCCACTTCCCGTGATCCAATCGAACTGACATTTTCCACACAGACTCGTTTTTTCCAAATTTTACACTTTTCAGGAATTTTTTTTATATTTAATTACCAATTGCTTAATGGTGGCAGGCAATCATCTGACCCATAGGTGGCAGCCATCTCAAGCCAGAGGACGAGAGGACTCTAGCCGCCACGCATATAAAGGATTTATAGTGAAAAACTTTGTTTTTACGGGTTAATTTTTACGAGGAGTCATGTTTGCATTGACCACAATACCTGCGGTCGTAATTCAACCAAAAAACACAACTCTGATAATGTGTGCACCGTCCTTGACCAACCACCACCCCTCCGGTGTAACGGCCGCGCCTCCCGTCCGTCCCGTCCCGACAGCAGCAGTGGACATGGAGCAGGTGGGAATGACGGTGGTGCTGGAGAACGTGGAGAGCGTGGAAACATGGAGGGCGTCGCGCGCACCGAGAATGTGGAGTACGCCGAGGTGCAGGCGGAAGAGCTGGTGGGCGCCGGTGACGAAGACGACTGCGACGACGGCCTCGGCATCGCCGACGACGCCGCCGCCGCGGTGCTAGCCTGCAAAGCCGAGACGTCGGAGCTCCGCGGGAGGAGGACGAGGAGGAGGAGGAGGAGAAGGGCGACTTGAAGGCCGAGGCTGAGAACGAGGCCCCGGCGGCGGGGAACGGCGAAGACGACGCCGACGGTGTGTGCCGTGACGTGACGTCGTGACTGACGCAGTGATGTGACGCGGTGAAGTGACAGTGCCGTGAAGTGACAGTGCCGTGACTGTGACGCAGTGATGTGACCCCGTGACGTGACGCCGTGACTGTGACGCCGTGACTGTGACGCCGTGACTGTGACGCCGTGACTGTGACGCCGTGACTGTGACGCCGTGACTGTGACTGTGACGCCGTGATTGTGACGCATTGATGTGACTGTGACGCCGTGACTGTGACGCATTGATGTGACTGTGATGCCGTGACTGTGAGTCCGTGACTGTGACCCCGTGATATGACTGACGCCGTGACTGTGATTCCGTGATGTGACCCCGTGATGTGACTGTGACTCCGTGACTGTGACCCCGTGATGTGACTGACGCCGTGACTGTGACGCTGTGACGTGACCCCGTGACTGTAAAGTAGCTGCCAAATATACGAGTGACATCGATTCCAAATGCGGATTTGTAAAACCGGAAGACCCGGGGAGAGACATCGTCAACTCCAAATGTACAGCAGCAGGTGTCGTCAGGGTCGGGATCTCCTGCATAGCAGGCGAGGGAGATTACATATCTTAACCACCATGGCGGCGCCCCCCCCCCCCTTTATCGTCCTCTCGGTCGCAGGAACCGGCAAAGTCGTCGGCGGCCCCGGCGCCCTCCCCGTCAAGCGTCAGCGGCGTCGTCGCCGCGCGGCCAAGCGGCAGGCGTGCGCCCGCTGTGGCGAGGAGCCCGGCAGCACGGCCCTCCTGCGAGCCCACGTCGCGTCCGGACACTGCACCGCCTCGGCCGACGGGAGCAACGCCGCCGCCGCCGGGAAGGTCGGCAAAGGCGGCGGCGGCGGCGGCGGCGACGCTCCCTTCGGCTGCAAGCTGTGCGACCGCGTGTACCGCGACCTGTCGGGGCTCGCCTACCACGAGCGCACGCACTCGGGCGAGCGGCCGTACGCGTGCCCCCGCTGCGGCAAGGCCTTCCGCTCGTCGTCGGGCCTGACGCGGCACGCGCGCAGCCACGAGGACGCGCGCCCCTACGCGTGCTCCCGCTGCGGCAAGACCTACCGGGACTCGTGGGGCCTCGAGTACCACCTGAAGACGCACACGGGCGAGCGGCCGTACGCGTGCGGCGAGTGCGGCAAAGCCTTCCGCGACTCGGCGGGCCTCGTGTACCACCGGCGGGCGCACGCCGACGAGCGGCCGTACGCTTGCCCCGAGTGCGGCAAGGCGTTCCGCAGCTCGTCGGCGCTGGCCCGGCACCGGCGGTCGCACGCCGACGCGCCGGGGCACCACTGCGACGACTGCGGGAAGGCCTTCCGGGACCCGTTCTACTTCCGCGTGCACCGACGGTCGCACGCCGGCGAGGCGGCGTCCGCCAAGAGCTAGGGCTCGCCGGCGGCGGCGGCGCGTTTTGCCGGCGGCGTGCCGGCGGCCGCGATGTTGCCGCGGGATTTTTTTTTAGTACGGCCTTGGGCACGGTGGGGGGGGGGGTGTAGAAGGCGCGTGACGCGGAGGGGCTGAGCGTGCGCGTCGTTTCGGGCGGGGATCGAAAGTCGGATGTCGGTGTCTCCTTGCCGGAATGAGTGTGGGTGGCGGTGGCTGTGGCAGCGGCAGTGGTGGTGGCGGTGGTGGCGGTGATACCCAGCCGGGGGTTTGTGTGTTTCACATCCGTCGAGCGGTGTTGGTGAACCACATTGATGTCGGTAACAGGGGGATTGGGGGGGAGCTCAGTTGATCAACGCGCCCACCCACCCACCACCCCTCCGCTCCCACCTCCAGCCCTCGCCGCCCCACTTGTCCCTGGCCGAGTGCGAGGTGAGCATTTGTACCACAGCCCAGCCGGGCCGACGGCAGCAACAACTCGACACTTCGGATCCGAACTGGGTGTGTGTGTGTGTGTGGCGCCAAACCATTCCGCGTCTCGGCATCCCGGGATGACGGGACCCCGGGACGCCGACCTGGTGAACGGAGGAGCCGCCCGAGCATCTGTGTCCGCCGAGAATTCCTCGCCCGTGTGAGAATTCCGGAATGATAGTGGCCGGTAAAAATGTTCCTCGTGTAGAGAGCGCAGTGCCGTTGAGTTTGGTGCCCTTGCCCGCCCGTACCCCACCCCCTCCCTCCCCTCGCTGCCGCGCCTCCGATTAGCATGGCTGGCTATGTTACGGCGCGAAATAAGTTCACCGCGGCGGGCACCTGCGCACCTTAATTTGTCTCGATTTGAAATAATAAAAAAGTTGTGTGACTCCGTAGCAAAGAGCGTGCGAAAATGCGGCCTCTGCTTCACGTTCCCTGCGAGTGGGCAGGTGGGAATTTCTTGATTTAAAGCTTTCGTGACTGCAGGGATTCGTGTTCTTGGTTCTTTCGGTAAAGTCACGTAGAAGGGAAATACTAAAATAATATTTATATAAACAATAAAAATTCACGAGGCTATTCACATGTACAAACACAGAGAAAATTTCAACCGAGAAGATGGATTCTGGCTTAGCAATCATTGTGTAATAAAGGTTGTTTAGGCGACTTCTGGAATCCGGTCTTTTTAAATCCTTTATATTAAGTTTGCTTGCTTACGACCGTGCAAATCTTTCGGTCGTTTTTTAACCACTTCCCGTGATCCAATCGAGCTGACATTTTGCACACAAACTTGTTGTGCGAGACAATGTTAATTACCAATTGCTTACTACTGGCAGACAATCATCTGACCCATAGGTGGCAGCCATCTCAAGCCAGAGGACGAGAGGACTCTAGCCGCCACGCATATAAAGGATTTATAGTTAAAAACTTTTTTTTACGGGTTATACTTTTATTCAACTTGTATTACAGCTTTCCTTCACGCTGCTGACAGGCAGCGTGAGAGGGACAGATAGCGAGAGAGACGCACTGCCACGTGGCAACCCGGACCCCGCTCCCGCCTGGCCCCTTCCTCCGTTCGTTCCAGTTCTGACCACGTGTCGTTCGTCTCCACCCCTATTCAATACCCGGGTCACGTGGTACGTTCCCGCCAATCCTGGTTAGCCTCTATGGAATCTTCCAGGCCCCCTCGTAAGCTGCTGGGACCACGCCCCTGACTCATCTCCCCATTGGCTGTGGCCAAAGCCAGCAGAACCAATCCTCTACTTACAGCTGTCACCTTTCCATTACGTCTGGGCCACGTCCCTAGGCTTCCCCCATTGGCTATGGACCAGGACCGGCAGAGCCAATCATCGTGACGAGTTGTGATACGTCAGTGAGCCGGATATATCCTCACATTACAATTGGAAGATTTGATAAACCATTTCCTTAATTCACGCTTGGTTTTTGACCGGTTCCATATCTTTTTCCTCTTTCGTGACTTCAGGAATCCAACGTAAAAAACGCCCTTTTTAAATCCTTTATATTAAGTTCACTTGCTTGCACGCTTACGACCGTGCAAATCTTTCGGTCGTTTTTTAACCCACTTCTCGTGATCCAATCGAGTTGACATTTTGCACACAGACTCGTTGTGCGTGACAATGTATTTTCGTGAAAAAATTTTTCCTAAATTTTACACTTTTTAGGAATTTGTTTTTATATTTGATTACCAATTGCTTAATGGTGGCAGGCAATCATCTGACCCATAGGTGGCAGCCATCTCAAGCCAGAGGACGAGAGGACTCTAGCCGCCACGCATATAAAGGATTTATAGTGAAAAACTTTGTTTTTACGGGTTACTTTTTTTTTAATTTTCTTTCCGTGGATTTCACAGCTGATGATGATTGCTTCTATTCTTGGTTCTTTCGGTAAAGTCACGTAGAAGGGAAATAATAAAATATTGAAAATAAAACATAAAATAATTCTCACGACGTTTCGGCCACAACTCAAGCAGCCGTCCTCAGGTGAAGACCAGGTCTGTCGGGAGACAGTGTCTGAATGAAACAGTCACGAAAGCTTTAAATAGAAAGCCTTCCAGTTAGTGGCAACACATTTTCTCGGAAACAACAAGGCAGACAACTACAGGGAGTTGGTGCAAAACGTGAAGGCATACAAAAGCCTGGGTTGCAACATGTCACTAAAGATACATTTCGATTTAAAGCTTTCACCACTGCAGGGATTCATATTCTTGGTTCTTTCGGTAAAGTCACGTAGAAGGGAATTAATACAATAATAAAAATATAACGATGACCTTACCGAAAGAACCAAGAATATGAAGATACGTTATTTGAGTGAGTGGGTGGGTAAGTGGGTGGGTAAGTGGGTGGGTGGGTGAGTGGGTGGGTGAGTGGGTGGGTGAGTAGGCGAGTGTGTGGATGAGTAGGTGAGTGTGTGGATGGGTGAGTAGATGAGTGTGTGGATGGGTGAGTAGGTGAGTGTGTGGATGGGTGAGTAGGTGAGTGTGTGGATGGGTGAGTAGGTGAGTGTGTGGATGGGTGAGTAGGTGAGTGTGTGGATGGGTGAGTAGGTGAGTGTGTGGATGGGTGAGTAGGTGAGTGTGTGGATGGGCAGTGAGCGGCGAGCATGGCGAGCGATTTCACCAGGACATTGCAACGATGAAGAAACGCTATCGGGGCAAATGGAGCCGTCAATGCTTGCAGACTATTGCTGGACAGTGGACAAGAGATGCTCCATTTAATGAATACAAGAGACAAGCCAAGAGCGCCGAGTAGACACTGAATAAGGACTAAACTGATAATTGGTTCTTTACCCTTTTATCTGGCAACAAAACTGACACCTTTTTTGGACCAGATGACGCGGTTTTTGGCGTCATCTGACGCGCCTTTTGGCGTCATCTGGTCCAACACCATGTGAGACTAGGCTCTAAGAAAAGCTGTCTCGGGTGTGGACCAATCAACTTCAAGGACAGTGCATACATTATCAGAGTTGTGTTTTTTGTTTGCATTATGACTGCAGGTATTGTAGTCTATGCAAACATGACTCCTTGTAAAAAAGGTGTCAGTTTTGTTGTCAGATAAAAGGGTAAAGAACCAATTATATTTTTTACTGTCAAATGAGGTTCCAATGGTGTAAGGACTAAACTATGTACTTATACATAATAGCTTTTTGCCTTTTGTTTCATAATACATTTTATTTATATAACCCTTTTGCTGATTTTTAAAGTGCGGTCCCACTTCTTAAAGTGGGGGGGGGGGGGGGGACCACCAGGGCATCCTTCCAATCCTGTGGAACCCATCCAGTGGTCCAGACTGTTATTATGATGTCATATAGGGCAGTCTGTGCACAAACGCCACCCTCAGCATTTTGCTTTGGAGATCATCTCTGCCCAGTCCCTTTCCTGGTCTCAGACTCTGGATCGCCTTCAGTACTTGTTGTATCTATTAGGTGTTGAAAAATATAAAAACGAATAAAAATGTAATGAAAATTTAAAATATGTAATGTTCCAAATTTATGCTAATTTGTGTAATTATGAAAAATATGCATTTATGCTAATTAGTTTCTGCTTCGATGCCTAGGGGGTATAAATCGTGATGATAAAATTAAGTGTAATTGTATGAAGTTATGCAAGTTATGTAGTATGGTAATTAGGCTTGGCTTCGTTGTATAGGGTAATTGGATAAAATTATGTAGTTCATGGAATTATGCTAATGTATGCAATTATGATAATTAGGCTCCGCTTTGTTGTCTAGGGCGTATTACCAATTGGATAATAGAATGATTCTCGCTTTGACTTTTATGATTTTGTTGTAGGTTTAGTCGGTTCAATTCAGGCTCACCACAGGAAACAATTCTTATAATTAAGATTATTAACTTAGGAAGGCACCACTCAGACTCTTCTGTGCTAAGCAACTTTAATATATTAAAAAACATAACACCGATATACGAACTCTTATGCTAGGAATGTCAACACAGCACTCCTGGAGATGTCCTCCTGATTGATCCGTACATTGAAGCCTCAATGGTTAAGTTTGTTAAACTGGGTAACAAAACAATCGGCTAATTCCTCACAGTAAAGCGAGCATACACGGCCACTGGAAAAAGTCCTTTAAAATTAATGCGACAATATTCATACGAACAGTAATAAAGAAACATCTCCCTAAGGCCAAAATAGACCTCGATGAATTCATTGGTAAGATTACACAATTAACGAAATGCCTTGGAATAATGGTGTACGGTCGTGTGCCTGCTTGTCTAACACATGTTTATCGATTGGCTAAGGGCTTCAATAAATTTGCGGGCAAGATTCTGTGATCAAAAGAAAGATTTGAACAAAATAGTATCCCTTTGAGTGCGTAGATTCGTAACATAGATGTTTATAAATGTTAAGTTTCATCAATGAATTCATTGGTACAGTTATGCATTTCGATGTAAAGCTTTCGTGACTGCAGGGATTAATCTTCTTGGTTCTTTCGGTAAAGTCACGTAGAAGGGAAATAATAAAATAATAAAAATAAAACATAATAAAATACAATTCTCACGACGTTTCGGCCACAACGCAAGCAGCCGTCCTCAGGTGAAGACCAGGTCTGTCGAGGCGACAGCGTCTGAATGAAACAGCACACGTGCTTGGAGCATATTGATACAGTAATTTTAGCTGTGACGGTCCCACCTGATGACGGAGACTTGTGTTGCCTCCGAAACGTCGTGACTTTTATTATTTTATTTCTATTATTTTACTTTTATTTATTTTATGTTTACTACGTGACTTTACCGAAAAAATGTACGATTCCTTGCAGTCACGAAAGCTTCAAATCTAGAATCAACTTCAACATAACATCACACGATCTCCACTCGGGTCTCGAATGCCCATCTAACCACGCTACGGCACAACTAGACACTGTTCGCTATCCCAGCCCGGACCACAAGCTGGGTCCCGGACCGCGTGGCGAGAGGCCTCTTCTCGGCAGAGGTCGCAAACGGGTTTTGATTCCTTACCCGTACCCGTACCCGGCCGCACCAGGGTCGCTAACGGGTACCCGTACCCGGCCGTACGGGTATCGGGTACCCGATTGCGACCTCTGGGATGAAGCCATGTTGCAGGCGCGGGTGGGTTGATTCTAGGAACTTGAATTGTGAGAAGAGACAAGACGTTGGGAAATGAGTGACAAACGGTGACTCACCAGTGACTCACGGCCTACCCGTACCCGTACCCGGCCGCACCAGGGTCGCAAACGGGTACCTGTACCCGGCCGGGTACGGGTAGCCGGGTATCGGGTAGGGTACGGGTATCGGGTACCCGGTTGCGACCTCTGCTTCTCTCCAACGTGGATCTTCTTGACACCAGCACACGAAGAACGCCACGCTCCTCACGGGGCCCCCGTTATATTCCCCTGGGCTGGGGCTGGCTCAGAGGTCGCAACCGGGTACCCGATACCCGTACCCTACCCTATACCCGGCTACCCGTACCCGGCCGGGTACGGGTAGGCCGTGAGTCACTGGTGAGTCACCGTTTGTAACTCATTTCCCAACGTCTTGTCTCTTCTCACAATTCAAGTTCCTAGAATCAACCCACCCGCGCCTGCAACGTGGCTTCATCCCAGAGGGCGCAATCGGGTACCCGATACCCGTACCCTATCCGTACCCGATACGCGGCTGGGTATCGGGTATCGGGTAGGATACGGGTACCCGTTCGCGACCTTGGTGCGGCCGGGTACGGGTACGGGTAGGCCGTGAGTCACTGGTGAGTCACCGTTGATCACTCATTTCGGGTAGGGTACGGGTACCTACGTGACTTTACCGAAAGAACCACAGAGTATGGATCCCTGCAGTCACGAAAACTTCACTTCTCGATTAAAATAAAAGTAGTTTTAGTTTGCGGTGGTTTGTTACGACTTCTTAGATGTATTTCTTGTTTAGACGCTCCGTAAGTACATCTTTAACAATAACTCGTAAATAAAAAATAAACCCGTAAAAACAAAGTTTTTCACTCTTAATCCTTTATATGCGTGGCGGCTAGAGTCCTCTCGTCCTCTGGCTTGAGATGGCTGCCACCTATGGGTCAGATGATTGTCTGCCAGCATTAAGCAATTGGTAATTAAATATTTTTTAAAAATTCCCTAAACAGTGTAAAATTTGGGAATTTTTTTTTCACGAAAATTAATTGTCACGCACAACGAGTCTGTGTGGAAAATGTCAGCTCGATTGGATCACGGGAAGTGGGTTAAAAAACGACCGAAATATTTGCACGGTCATAAGCAAGCAAGGAAGCACGCAAGCACGCAAGCGAACTTAATATAAAGGATTTAAAAATAAAAATTATTCTGTTAAATTGCATAATTCTAATTATATTAGGGCCTACATAAATGACGTCACGCACCTAGGGGGGGTGAGACATTTGTGACGATGTGTGACGAGGGGAGGGGGGTGAGAAATGTGACGTCACATCAAAATGCTGCAACTTTAAATAAATATAGACAACACGTTCTACTTCATTAAATAGTCTTGTTAATAAATGTTTTCTCCTACAACATCAGAGTGCAGCGCCACATTAAATACGCACTACAATTACAATAGTTTAAAGCGATTTTAAGCATTCCACAAGTAGTGACTAATCCCATATCTGCATTTCCCATAATTATGCTAAATTCCTCTGTTGATATGTAAATTCCTTTGTCAAGGCGCCCTTCCCACTCCAACCCAGCTTAAATATACGCTGCCAAGCATGGTGGTGCTCATTCAGACGCTGTCTCCCCGACAGACCTGTTCTTCACCTGAGGACGGCTGCTTGCGTTGTGGCCAAAACGTCGTGAGAATTATTATTATGTTTATTTTATTATTTTATTATTTCCCTTCTACGTGACTTTACCGAAAGAACCAAGAAAATAAACTTTTAAATAATTAAATTGTCAAAAAAAGTGTCGGTTTTGTTGCCAGAAAAAGGGGAAAACCCCCCTATTATTAATCTAAAAGGGTAAAAAAAACNAATGATCATATTTTGCTACTGGCAAAGGAGTTCCAATGCTCTTGGTTCTTTCGATAAAGTCACGTAGAATGGAGAAGACAGAGTCTGAAAAAAGACCTGAGGACGGCTGCTTGCGTTGTGGCCGAAACGTCGTGAGAATTATTTTATAGTTTTATTTTATTATTTATTATTTCCCTTCTATGACTTTACCAAGAACCAAGTAGACGATTTGAAGATATTTTTTTTTAGAATTTCTTATGATGCTTTNTTTTAGATTTACTAGACCCTCTTATAACTTAAATAAATCCAAGAATCATTAATCGATTATTGCAAATCCCAATTCTATTGTATCATCGTCCCAGCGGGCTCGCTTTGTTAGTAGACGCGTTCCCTTTGTTGACTCGGGTCACCTGAGTTGCGCAACTTACCGCGATTCGCCGCCCTCCACGCCCCTCCCGAGGAGTCAAATGCGCGCGGTCCCTTGCGCGTGACTGGCAGAGCGAGGCGACTCACAAGAAGAGGTGAGGGGAGGTGTGAGGGGAGGTGGTGGGTGGGGAGGGTGGTGGGGTGAGGTGGTGAGGGTGGGTGGTGGGTGGGTGGTGGGGGGGGTGAGTGGAGGGGTGGGTGGGAAGGGTGGGTGGAGGGTGGTGGGTGGAGGTGGTGGGTGGTNGGGGNTGAGAGGTGGTGANGGTGGGGGGGTGGTGGGGGTGGTGGTGGGGGGGGTGGTGGTGGTGNGGTGGGGATGGTGGTGGGTGGTGGGTGGTGGGTGGTGGTGGTGGGGGGTGGTGGTGGTGAGGGTGGTGAGGGTGGTGGAGGGTGGTGGTGGTGNGGGTGGTGGGNTGGTGAGTGGGTGGGGGTGGGGTGGTGGGTGGGGGTGGGTGGTGNGGTGNTGANGGTGGTGGGTGGTGGAGGTGGTGGTGGTGGTGAGGGGTGGAGGTGGGTGGTGGGGGTGGGTGGTGGGAGGTGGGTGGAGGTGGTGAGGGTGGTGAGGGTGGTGAGGGTGGTGAGGGTGGTGGGTGGTGGAGGTGGTGANGGTGAGGTGGGTGGTGGAGGTGGTGGTGGTGGTNGGGTGGGTGGTGGTGGGTGGTGAGGGTGGGTGGTGGTGGGGTGGGGCAGTGAGGGTGACTCGGGTGGTGGGGCGGTGGTGGTGGGTGGGTGTGGGGTGGTGGTGGTGGGGGNGGTGGTGGTGGGGGGGGGGGGTGGGGGTGGTGGTGAGGGTGGTGGTGGTGGTGGGGGGTGGGGNTGGTGAAGGAGGTGNNGGTGGTGAGTGGGGGGGTGGTGGAGGTGGTGGAGTGGTGAGGGTGGTGGTGGGTGGGGANGTGGGGGTGNTGGGGGGTGGGGTGGGGGGGTGGTGAGTGGGGGTGGAGGTGTGGAGGTGGTGGGNTGGTGGGTGGTGAGGGGGTGAGGGGGTGNAGGTGGTGAGGGTGGTGAGGGTGGGTGGAGGTGGTGAGGGTGAGGTGGTGAGGGTGAGGGTGAGGTGGGTGGTGAGGGTGAGGGTGAGGTGGTGAGGGTGAGGTGGGTGGTGAGGGTGAGGTGGTGAGGGTGAGGGTGAGGTNGTGAGGAGGNTGAGGTNGTGAGGGTGAGGGTGAGGTGGTGAGGGTGAGGTGGTGAGGGTGAGGGTGAGGTGGTGAGGGTGAGGTGGAGGTGGTGAGGGTGAGGTGGAGGTGGTGAGGGTGAGGTGGTGAGGGTGAGGTGGAGGTGGTGGTGGTGAGGTGGTGAGGGTGAGGTGGTGAGGGTGAGGGTGAGGTGGAGGTGGTGGTGAGGGTGAGGTGGTGAGGGTGGTGAGGNTGAGGTGGTGGTGANGTGGATGAGGGTGAGGTGGTGAGGAGGGTGAGGTGGTGAGGGTGAGGTGGTGAGGGTGAGGTGGTGAGGGTGAGGGTGAGGTGGTGAGGGTGAGGTGGAGGTGGAGGTGGTGAGGGTGAGGTGGAGGTGGTGAGGGTGAGGTGGTGAGGGTGAGGTGGTGAGGGTGAGGTGGTGGTGAGGGTGAGGTGGTGAGGGTGAGGTGGTGAGGGTGAGGTGGTGAGGGTGAGGGTGAGGTGAGGTGGTGAGGGTGAGGTGGAGGTGGTGAGGGTGAGGTGGTGAGGGTGAGGGTGAGGTGGTGAGGTGAGGTGGAGGTGGTGAGGGTGAGGTGGTGAGGGTGGTGAGGGTGAGGTGGTGAGGGTGGTGAGGGTGAGGTGGTGAGGGTGAGGGTGAGGTGGTGAGGGTGAGGTGGGTGGTGAGGGTGAGGAGGTGGTGAGGGTGAGGTGGTGAGGAGGGTGAGGTGGTGAGGAGGGTGAGGTGGTGAGGGTGAGGTGGAGAAGTGGTGAGGGTGAGGTGGTGAGGAGGGTGAGGTGGTGAGGGTGAGGTGGTGAGGGTGAGGTGGTGAGGNTGAGGGTGAGGTGGAGNTGGTGAGGGTGAGGTGGAGGTGGTGAGGGTGAGGTGGTGAGGGTGAGGTGGAGGTGGTGAGGGTGAGGTGGTGAGGGTGAGGTGGAGGTGGTGAGGGTGAGGTGGTGAGGGTGAGGTGGTGAGGGTGAGGTGGAGGTGGTGGTGGTGAGGTGGTGAGGGTGAGGTGGTGAGGGTGAGGGTGAGGTGGAGGTGGTGGTGAGGGTGAGGTGGTGAGGGTGAGGTGGAGGTGGTGAGGGTGAGGTGGTGAGGGTGAGGGTGAGGTGGAGGTGGTGGTGAGGGTGAGGTGGTGAGGGTGAGGTGGAGGTGGTGGTGGTGAGGTGGTGAGGGTGAGGGTGAGGTGGAGGTGGTGGTGAGGGTGGTGGTGAGGGTGGTGAGGGTGAGGTGGTGGTGAGGTGGTGGTGAGGTGGTGGTGAGGTGGTGGTGAGGGTGAGGTGGTGGAGGTGGTGAGGAGGTGAGGTGGAGGTGGTGAGGTGGTGGTGAGGGTGAGGTGGTGGTGAGGTGGAGGTGGTGAGGAGGTGGTGGTGGTGAGGGTGAGGTGGTGGTGGTGAGGTGGAGGTGGTGAGGGTGAGGTGGTGAGGGTGAGGAGGTGAGGTGGTGGTGGTGAGGGTGAGGTGGTGGAGGTGGTGGTGGTTTGGTGGTGGAGGTGGTGAGGTGGTGAGGAGGTGGAGGTGGTGAGGGTGAGGTGGTGGTGGTGAGGTGGTGGTGAGGTGGTGAGGTGGTGGTGAGGGTGAGGTGGTGTGGTGAGGTGGTGGTGGTGAGGTGGTGGAGGTGGTGAGGTGGTAGTGAGGGTGAGGTGGTGGTGAGGGTGAGGTGGAGGTGGTGAGGAGGTGAGGTGGTGAGGGTGAGGTGGTGGTGGTGAGGAGGTGGTGGTGGTGAGGGTGAGGTNGTGAGGGGTGGTGGTGAGGTGGTGAGGTGGTGAGGTGGCGAGGTGGTGAGGTGGTGAGGGTGAGGGTGGTGAGGGTGAGGTGGTGGTGGTGGTGAGGTGGTGGTGAGGTGAGGAGGTGAGGGTGAGGAGGTGGAGGTGGTGGTGAGGTGGTGGAGGAGGTGAGGGTGAGGTGGTGGTGGTGAGGAGGTGTACAAGACACTGTTCAACCACATTGACAATGCAGGTCACAACAACACACGCACCATCGACTCACTCACCTACTCACCCATCCACACACTCGCCTACTCACCATCGACTCACTCACCTACTCACCC
Organism: Lethenteron camtschaticum; assembly: GCA_018977245.1. Lineage (NCBI taxonomy): Eukaryota > Metazoa > Chordata > Hyperoartia > Petromyzontiformes > Petromyzontidae > Lethenteron > Lethenteron camtschaticum. Next base: position 8,450,489 of record MU249573.1, on the reverse strand, counting down.
ATCCACACACTCACCTACTCACCCATCGACTCACTCACCTACTCACCCATCCACACACTCACCTACTCACCATCCACACACTCACCCACTCACCCACTCACCATCCACACACTCACCTACTCACCCATCCACACACTCACCCACTCACCCATCCACACACTCACCCACTCACCCATCCACACACTCACCTACTCGCCCATCCACACATTCACCTACTCACCCATCCACACACTCACCTACTCGCCCATCCACACACTCACCTACTCGCCCATCCACACACTCACCTACTCGCCCATCCACACACTCACCTACTCACCATCCACACACTCACCTACTCACCCATCCACACACTCACCTACTCGCCCATCCACACATTCACCTACTCACCCATCCACACACTCACCTACTCGCCCATCCACATACTCACCTACTCGCCCATCCACACACTCACCTACTCGCCCATCCACACACTCGCCTACTCACCCATCCACACACCTACTCACCCATCCACACACTCGCCTACTCACCCATCCACACACTCGCCTACTCACCCATCCACACACTCACCTACTCACCCATCCACACACTCACCTACTCGCCCATCCACACACTCGCCTACTCACCCATCCACACACTCACCTACTCACCCATCCACACACTCACCTGCTCACCCATCCACACACTCACCTACTCGCCCACAGACTCGCGCACCCACTAACCCCATCTAAAACGCCTATCCACTCACCCACCCACCCACGCACTCGCCCACCCACGCACTCGCCCACGCACTCACCCACCCATGCACTCACCCACCCACGCACTCACCCACCCACGCACTCACCCACCCACGCACTCACCGACCCACGCACTCACCGACCCACGCACTCGCCCACCACCCACTCGCTCACCCACTCACGTACTGACCCACTCGCCCACCACACACTCACCCACCCATGCCCTCAGCCACCCACCCACGCACTCAGCCACCACCCACGCACTCACTCACCCACGCACTCACCCACCCACCCACGCACTCACCCACCCACGCACTCACCCACGCACTCACTCACCCACGCACTCACCCACGCACTCACTCACCACTCACTCACCCACCCACTCACCCACTCACCCACCCACTCACCCACCNACTCACTCATCCACCCACCCACCACCCACCCACCACTCACCCAACTCACCCACCCACACACTCACCCCACCACCCACTCACCACCCACCCACCCACCCACTCACTCACCCATAACTTACCCACCCACCCACTTACCCACCCACCCACCCACTCACCCACCCACTCACCCACCCACTCACCCACTCACTCACCCACCCACTTACCACCCACTTACCCACCCACTCACCCACTCACCCGCCCACTCGCCCACCCACTCAATCGCTCACCCGCTCACCCACCCACCCACTCACCCACTCACTCATCCACTCACCCACTCACTCATCCACTCATCTACTCAACCACCCACCCACTCACCCACTCACCCACCCACTCACACACCCACTCAATCGCTCACCGCCCACCCACCCACCCACTCACCCACTCACCCACCCACGCACTCACCTACCCACTCACCCACCCACTCACCCACCCACTCACCCACCCACCTACTCACCCACCCACGCACTCACCCACCCACTCACTCACCCACTCACTCACTCACCCACCCACTCACCCACTCACTCATCCACTTACCCACTCACCCACTGGATAGGTGGTGATGGTTGGAAATGTAACGAGCTCTATGGTGTAGAGTTTTGATGAGGGAATTCTTCTGGGATGGATGGTGGTGGGAGTCAGGTTTGAGGTAGGCATCCGTATGGGTGGCTTTCCTGTAGACAGTGTCCCATTGAGCCATCAGGTCTCTTTTCAATTAAAACATCCAAGAATGGTAACCTTTTCCACCTCCATGGTGAATTTGATGGCTGCGTGTATGGAATTGATGTGGTTGAAGAATTGGTCCAGAGCTGGTAGGCCATGTGGCCAGATGACGACGTGTCATCCACGTACCTCTTCCACAAGGAAGGACGTAGGGTGGATGCCTGGATGGCGTCTGTCTCAAATTTCTCCATGAAAACATTGACTATAACTGGAGACAAGGGAGAACCCGTTTTGGTACCTTCCACTTGTTTGTAGAATGTTCCATTCCAGTTGAAGTAATTGTTGGTGAGGCAGTGTCTAACCAGGGCCGGTACATCAGCATTCAGTCATTGTAGGACCAAATCTTCAATGATTGCAACGGTGTCAGGCACAGGAACTTTGATAAACAAAGATAGCACATGAAACTGACAAGCAAATCACCTGGAGATAGTGAGATGTCCTTAATTGAAGATACCAACCCAGCTTAAATATACGCTGCCAAGCCTGGTGGTGTTTCATTCAGACGATGTCTTTCCGACAGACCTGTTCTTCGCCTGAGGACGGCTGCTTGCGTTGTGGCCGAAACGTCGTGAGAATTGTATTTTATCATGTTTTATTTTTATTATTGTATTATTTCCCTTCTACGTGACTTACCGAAAGAACCAAGAAGAAGTGAGCTGAGTTAAGTACAGCTGAGGCGGACTAAGCAGTGAATGAATGCAACGTCGCAGGCATAAATCGGGCCAGTTTGTAGGTGGGTGAGCTAATGGTGGAGACGATAGGACGGAGTGGTCGATCAAAACGTCGTGATGTTATTATTTTATTATTTATTATTTGTTCTATCTACGTGGCTTTACCGAAAGACCCAAAGAATATGAATTTCTGCAGTCACGAAAGCTTTAAATCGAAAAGTGGATACGGTCGTTTAGAAGTATTTAGTCATTCATTTTCGTTAATTGCATAACTGTCAAAATAGACAACAAAATACCCGTATTGAAATGGCTGTACGCCGTATGGACCTGAAAACTCTATTTTTCTGTATAAGAATACGGGGTAAAGCGAATCGGTTTGACAGCGATGTTACAGGGCTATACCTAATAAATGAAATAAATGAAATGAAGCTACTTAACGGCGCCTGAAAAAGGGGATCGGTGGTCAGAGGCAGGGAATTTGAAGGGAATTGGTTGGGAGAAATACAAAATGGGAAACGGAGGATGATTGACAGGGGGGGGATGGTTGGGAATCCGTTAGGAAAAGTTGGAAGGTATTTGGTCAGAGGGAAGGCGGGAGGTCAACGAACATCGGAAAGGGGCTCGAGGGGGAGGGGGGGGAAGCGAGGGAGTTCGGGATGCTTGGAGTGACGGGAATCTTTGAAGGCGCGTGTGTGTGTCTCGTGCCGCGGGAAATAAAGACTCGTATCAGTTGAAGACTGCCGTGTGGGTTGTTGCTACACACGTAACAAACTAAGAGATTTCCAGATAATCATAATAATTCTTGAACGTCAAATCAGTGTCCATTTTTCCCTAAATTTCGCGGTCCGTTTCTACGCCGCCCCGCCAGCATGGCGTGTGCGGTGGCCGCCCGGTGCTGCCGGAGCTGACGGACGACTTCCCGGCGTGGCTGGAGGCGCAGGGCGTGAACCAGGAGGTGGCCAGGGCCATGGACTCGGAGCTGGGCATCCGGGACTACGGGGTCCTGCGCGCCTGCGTCGGGGACGGCCTCGTGCGGGCCGAGCTGCTGGCCGCGGCGCGCGACCGCCTGCCCTTCGGCTTCTACGCCGTGCTGCGGCAGGTGGTGAAGGCCCTGCGGGGCGACGGGCACCACCACGATGACGCGGCCGCCGCCTACCCGGGTGACATGACGCTGGGAGGGCTGGTGGACGTGCTGCTCACTCTGTTCAGCGGCCTGAGCCGGGAGCTGCTGCTGTCTGCGCGGAGGCTGGGGGACGCGGACGATCGGAAATACGCGGCGGCTTCTCCCTCGTCCGCGGGTGCGCCCGGCGCGGAAAACTTGATGGCGACAGAGACAGTCATCTTATGGAAAACGGTAATCGGCGCTTCGCTCGCTTTTTAAATATAGACTAAACTACGAACTGAACTATTTATATTTTACCGGGTAAGGGCCATTGGCCTATATGGCTCTAATTCAGAAGCGACCTGACCACGAATGATAACTCAACGAAGTGGCTTATCACGTGGAAATGTTACAGCAGCCAGCAACTCTAAACGCGCGATGTTGATTCTAAATGCGGAGGTCAAAAACCGGAGAACCCGCGGAAAACACGCAAACTCGAAAAATGCAGCAAGCATCATCAGGGTCGGGATGGAACCCACGACATCCTGTACACCAGGTGAGGGATTTAACATCTCCCAGCCACCGCGATGATGAGAGAGACACGCAGACTCCAAATATACAGCAGCAGGCGTCAGGGTCGGTATCGAACCCACGACCTCCTGTACACCAGGCGAGGTAGTTAACATCTCCCAGCCACCGTGATGAAGAGACACGCAGACTCATACAGCAGGCGTCAGGGTCGGGATCGAACCCACGACCTCCTGTATACCAGGCGAGGTAGTTAACATCTCGCCACCGCAGTGTGCCAAATAGAGAGGTCGGTGGGTGCCAGGGATGTGGGAGAGATCCGCTGACGCTTGAATAAGTTTGGATTTATTTCGCCGTCTTTCCAGCCGACGGCCGAGTGTCGTCATCTTTGGCGCGCAGACGGGGTCAATGGTGACCCAGCCGCAAATAACGTATTTACAAATAAAAGAAGCCCCCAATATTCAGACGAGCGAGATGTCCAATGCCAGCGCGGCGGCCTAACGCTGCGGACGAGATGGACCAATGGACTGGATCGTGGTGGCAAACAGAGTGAGGTAGAAGTCGGAAGTGAGATGCCCCAGTGGGGTTGACGGAGGAGAATTGGGCCTTCCAATCTCTCTGCATCTCTTCGCCTAGACAGCCTGTACCCCCCGCCTCCCAAACCCCCCCCCTTCCCCGCCAACCCCTCTTATGTCATGGGACCTCCTTTGCCAGTACCAAAATATACTAATAGGGGTTTCCCCCTTTTTTCTGGCAACAAAACTGACACCTTTTGCAAGGAAACATGCTTACATTAACCACAATACTTGCAGTCAATGCAAACAGAAAACAATACTCTGATAATTTGTGCATTGTCTTTGAAACTGATTGGTCCACACCAGAGACAGCTTTCTTCAGAGCCTCGTCTCATATGGTGTTCGACCAGACGACAGATAACGCGGATTTCGATTCGGACGTAACGCGATCGAGCGGAGGGAACTAACTCTAGATTTGAAGCTTTCGTGACTGCAAGGATTCATATTCTTAGTTTTTNCGTAAAGTCACGTAGGTAAAAAATAAAAGTAAAATAAAAAATAAAATAAAAATCACGACGTTTCGGAGGCAAACAAGCTTCCGTCTTCAGTGGAACCGTCACAGCACGACAGCTGTATCAGTGAGAGAATTCCAGGAAAACAGTCCTTGTTTATATAAAGCGATGGGTATTACCTTGTTATCTCGGCATCTCTTGAGGAAGGCCAGCGTCTCGAGAAGCTGTGACTTCTTGTCTCGTTGTCTGTTAAAAACTTTAACAGATAGGTGTAATTCCTCCCCTAGGGGTATTTATTTTTAAATCCTTTATATTAAGTTCACTCGCTTGCTTGCTTGCGCGCTTACGACCGTGCCAATCTTTCGGTCGTTTTTTAACCCACTTCCCGTGATCCAATCGAGCTGACATTTTGCACACAGACTCGTTGTGCGTGACAATTACTTCGTAAAAAAAAATTTTTCCAAAATTTCCACTTTTAGGAAAAAAAAATGTCATATTTAATTTAAAATACCAATGTGATGAAAATGAAACTCTTACTCAAGAAAAACAAAATGAAAATAAAATAAAACCGATGCCACGCAATAAAGGATTTATAGTGAAAAAACTTTGTTTTTACAGGTTAATTTTTATTTTACGTTTATTCATTTTAATTTTTTACCACGTGACTTTACCGAAAAACCTGAGAATAAGAGGGAACTAACGTCGCGCGGTAGGAACAGGCGGTCGTGCGGCCGCCTCGGCGGTAGCGTCGCACGCGCATCGGCATGCTGGCGGATGCTTCTAGATGCTACCCGCGTGCCTCAAGTCGCTGATGCCAGCGTGTGTGTGTGTGTGCGTCCCCCTCTCTCGTCTCAGATGAGACGGCGTTGACCGAGACTCTGGACGTTGACTCGGACTCCAGCCTCGCCGTGCATCGGATCAAAGCGGAGTCTCCCCGCGGTAGTGCGCGCTCTCGGCAGTCCCGGGGGGNCGGGGGGGCGTGGGGGGGCGGGGGGGGGGGGCGGGGGGGGGGCGGGGGGGGGCGCGGGGGGGGGCGGGGGGGGGTGCGGGGGGGCGTCCGCTTTCCCGCAGTCCCCAGTGCCCCCGTGTTATTCCCAGAGAGCTCCGGTTCAAATGTAGATGCCACTGCAAATGTAGAAGCTACTGGTGTTCACATTCGGCAGATGTAGATGCCACTGGTTCTTCATGTTCTGCAGATGTAGATGCCACTGGTTCTTCATGTTCTGCAGATGTAGATGCCACTGGTTCTTCATGTTCTGCAGATGTAGATGCAACTGGTTCTTCACGTTCTGCAGATGTAGATGCCACTGGTTCTTCACGTTCGGCAAATGTAGATGCCACTGGGTGTTCACATTCTGCAGATGTAGATGCCACTGGTTCTTCACGTTCTGTAGATGTAGATGCCACTGGTTCTTCATGTTCTGCAGATGTTGATGCCACTGGTTCTTCACGTTCTGCAGATGTAGATGCCACTGGTTCTTTACGTTCTGCATATGTAGATGCCACTGGTTCTTCACGTTCTGCAGATGTAGACGCCACTGGTTCTTCACGTTCTGCAGATGTAGATGCCACTGATTCTTCATGTTCTGCAGATGCCACTGGTTATGCACGTTCTGCTGATGTAGATGCCACTGGTTCTTCATGTTCTTAGATGCCACTGGTTCTTCACGTTCTGCAGATGTAGATGCCACTGGTTCTTCACGTTCTGTAGATGTAGATGCCACTGGTTCTTCACGTTCTGCAGATGTAGATGCCACTGGTTCTTCACGTTCTGCAGATGTAGATGCCACTGGTTCTTCACGTTCTGTAGATGTAGATGCCACTGGTTCTTCACGTTCTGCAGATGTAGATGCCACTGGTTCTTCACGTTCTGCAGATGTAGATGCCACTGGTTCTTCACGTTCTGCAGATGTAGATGCCATCACCGCCATCTGTTGTGCAGCGGTTGAACTTACGACTCTCGGTCCAAACAACCGCAACTGGACATACGGACCAGGTTTGTTCCCGCCTCTGAAAGTTCGCAGGTCAAATGCTCGCAAGTAGAGCAGTCCCCGTATTTGGTTACCTGCAGGATCAGCCCGTTCGAGTGCAACTCACGGACGATGACTGACGCCACAGCGTGTGTCTTGCCTGTCCCCAGACGATCCGACCGTGACCCCGACCCTGGACATGGACTGCAGCCACGGCCTGCATTTGTTAAAGTGGAGCAGCCCGATGGTAACGCTCGCTCGCCCCGTGACGTCGCAGGCCGGTAGCTCGCGGTTGTTGCGCGTCGCCATCGATCCGGTTGAGCCTTCAGCAGGCCCGGTTGGAGCTGGAATTTCCGACAGCGTAGCGGTTGACGTGCGTGGCTGGCTCGCCTACTCCCGTGTCCGTTATTGCGTGCGAAAGACGTTCCAACACGCGGGCATATGTACAGGAAATAATAAAATGATAAAAATAAAACATAATAAAATAATTCTCAAGACGTTTCGGCCACAACGCAAGCAGCCGTCCTCAGGTGAAGAACAGGTCTGTCGAAAGACAGCGTCTGAATGGGCACCACCAGCTTGGCAGCGTATATTTAAGCTGGGTTGGGGGAAGAGCGCCTTGACAAAAGAATAGTAATTTAGCATATTTATGGGAAATGCAGATATGGGATTAGTCACTACTTGTGGAATGCGTAGGTGGGGGGGGGGGTTTCAAAGTCATATTATGCCCGTGCATTATGCAGGATTAGCAGCAACAAAGGGAGGGAGTAGAGTTATCACTGAGCATGCGCATCGATCGTTAGCGTTCGTTCTAAAATCGAAAGGGTTGCAATCGAAATCGTCAGCTGTGCTTCATTTTGAGTGATTTCTCCGATCATTTATGCTTGTGAGTTTTCATTTACTAAACCGCGCGATGGCAGATAAACTGAAACATAACCTGTATCTATCTATACTAGTGGTTTTTGTCAGAGAGAACCGTGAAAATTAGATACATTTGGATTATCCACGATGTAGAATTATCCGCGGCCGCCCTCCCGGTTAGTCTACTTTGTTTGCTAATTTTTTTATTTTGCAAAGTAATGCCACCGAACCTATGTAGCTCTTCTTGGTTCTTTCGGTAAAGTCACGTAGAAGGGAAATAATAAAATAATAAAAATAAAACACAAAAAATAATTCTCACCTTCGGCCACAACGCAAGCAGCCGTCCTGGTAGAAAGGTCGTGAAAGTGTCTGAATGACACGCCCAGGCTTGGAGCGTCTACGTGACTTTACCGAAAGAACCAAGAAGATGAATCCCTGCAGTCACGAAAGCTTTAAATCGAAATCTATGTAGCTCTTTTTCAGCAGCGACCTGGCTATCAAAAATGATATCTCAATAGAGTGGCTTATCGTCCTGCGGAATTTATAGCAGCCAAACACTCGAAGCGTGCGATGTTGATTCTAAACGCGGAGGGGAAAAACCGAGGACCAGAGAAAATCCACGCGACCACGCGGAAGAGAGATACGCTAACTCCACATATGCAGCCGGCGTCAGGGTCGGAATCGAACCCACGACCTCCTGCATACCGGGCGAGGGAGTGAACATCTCCTAGCCACCACGGCGCCCCTCGTGACTTTGAGCCGGTTCACTTGAGCCGTGACTTCAGAATCAGAATTTTTTTTAAATCCTTTATATTAAGTTCGCTTGCTTGCTTGCGTGCTTGCATGCTTGCTTGCTTGCTTACGACCGTGCAAATCTTTCGGTCGTTTTTTAACCCACTTCCCATCATCCAATCGAGCTGACATTTTGCACACAGACTCGTTGTGCGAGACAATTAATGTTCGTGAACAATTTTTTCCAAACTTTTACACTGTTTAGGGAAAACAAATTAAATATTTAATTACCAATTTCTTAATACTGGCAGACAATCATCTGACCCATAGGTGGCAGCCATCTCAAGCCAGAGGACGAGAGGACTCTAGCCGCCACGCATATAAAGGATTTAGAGTGAAAAACTTTGTTTTTACGGGTTACTTTTATTTATACTGGAGGAGGAATCCGATGCGTTATCAAGCTCTTCATCACAGATGCCAGCAGGGGCAGGTGGGCACGTGGGCACGATACAACAACAACAACAACAGTACAAACAGACGATAGGAGGAGTATAGGAAAGGTAAACAAATTTCTTTAGAAAAAACAAAATATACAGACCTGTTCTTCACCTGAGGACGGCTGCTTGCGTTGTGGCCGAAACGTCGTGAGAATTATTTATTGTGTTTTATTTTTATTATTTTATTACTTCCCTTCTACGTGACTTTACCGAAAGAACCAAGAAGACATACAATCCTGTTGGGTCAACTTTTTACCCCCGCATCTGCTATAACTTTTTCGATTCATTTGTAATAAAGGTCGTTGAAGCGACTTCTGGAATCCGGTCTTTATTCGCTTTTCATTACAGCACTCCTCCACGCCGCTGACAGGCAGCGTGAGAGGGATAGAGAGAGAGAGACACGTAGCCACTTGGCAGCCTGGACCCCGCTCCCGCGTGGCCTCACCCTCCGTTCGTTCCAGTTCTGACCACGTGTCGTTCGTCTCCACCCCTATTTAATACCCGGGTCACGTGGTACGTTTCCACCAATCCTGGTTAGCCTCTATGGAATCTTCCAGACTCCGTCGTAAGCTCCCGGGACCACGCCCCTGACTCGTCTCCCCATTGGCCGTGGCTAAAGCCAGCAGAACCAATCCTCTACTTACAGCTGTCACCTTTCCGTCACGTCAAGGCCACGCCCCTATAGGCTTCCCCCCATTGGCTATGGACCAGGACCGGCAGAGCCAATCATCGTGACTAGTTGTGATACGTCGGTGACCCGGATATAACCTCACATTACACATTTTAAAATCCTTTATATTAAGTTTGCTTGCTTGCTTACGACCGTGCAAATCTTTCGGTCGTTTTCTAACCCACTTCCCGTGATCCAATCGAGCTGACATTTTGCACACAGACTCGTTGTGTCAGACAATTAATGTTCGTGAAAATTTTTTTCCAAAATTTTACACTTTTTAGGACAAAAATATTATATTTAATTACCAATTGCTTAATGGTGCAATGCAATCCTCTGACCCATAGGTGGCAGCCATCTCAAGCCAGAGAACGAGAGGACTCTAGCCGCCACGCATATAAATGATTTATAGTGAAAAACTTTGTTTTACGGGTTTACTTATTGGGTTTTTAATCTTACCAGGAATACTCGGCCTGAATCTCAGCCGCCCCTCTTGTGCCCTGCTGCAAGAACCAATCATATTTCCTCCCACCCCCCTCCATCTCCTCCCCCGGTCATCAGGTGGCGGCTTCACTGCTGCAGCGCCTTCCCACTCGGGCTTCCAGGACGAGGTCGAAGCCGTGATGGAATACAGGCCTTGCACGTCGTCGCATTCGGGCGACACGCACGGTGAAGTATGGGGACACGTGTGGGGTCACCCCCCACCACGTCGCTAAGGCCTCTTTCGCTCCCTCTCTGAGGCTTTCCTGAATGAATAAGCGCCAATTATATACGATTGGAAAAATCGTTGTCTCCTGAATATGGAACCGAGAATGTTGTGGACTGTCCGCTATTGTCCATCCTGCCTCGGTCATGGTTGTGAAGCGTGTTAGAATTTCCACCATGAAGGGTTGGTTTTCGCAATAAAGAGCTCATCGGATTGCTCCTTTGGCTACTTCATAGCCGTCAACCCCTTATCAGTGCCCTACCACCTGATTACAAACCAATTCAAACCTCATTGGTCACCCCGTGCCCCTTTTAAATCTCAACGTTCATCCTACAAAGTCCCATCGCAAGGGGGAGAAACACAACTAGACAATTATACTCTTTGGGTATTTCGGTAAAGCCACGTAGATATAAGAAATAATAAAATAATAACAATATCACGACGTTTCGATCGCAACACAAGCAATCGTCATCAGGTGAGAAATATCGCGGGAGAGCTGCTAAGGCAAGGAGTTAACACATTCCTGCGGAGGGAGCTGGTAGGAACGTCGGGTTGCTCGGTCAATGGCCTGCAGGGTCAACGGCGGCGTGGTGTATTCCGCAAATATGCCCGACTGTGAGGGCGGGCACGAGCCGGCGTGAGTAGGTTAAACGTTCAGTTTTATAAGGGCACCACAGGGTGACCAGCCCCACCCCACCCAGCCCCACCTCCCCACCCCNCCCAGCCCACCCTCCCACGCAGCCCCTCCCCACCCTCCCTCCCACGCAGCCCTCCCTGCACGACGGACGGACACAATAATCTCCTGTGGGCTGGTGTAACCAGAGGTTCCTACCAGTATAAAGGTTTGGGATGGGTGTAGCCCAAGGGTCAGTGGGCGGGGCAAGTGATGAAATTTGCACGTAAATGTTAGATCGGGTAAATCTTGACAAACGAAGCTGTGGGGGTGGCCATTGTGTAACGGGTTCCGGAGACACTTGTAGAGGTAACTTCTTTATTACAATCCAACACTCCAACACTCCAAAGCCAACAGTCCTGATACTCTGTAACAGCTCCCAGGTACACATCCTAGCTACACAGCCTAGATACACTACTCTGGCTACGCTCTGGAACTCGCCCTCACAAGGTCGTAGAGCCGGGAGTTCAAGAGTCCCACCACTGGCCCTCACAGCGTCCCAGGGTCTTCAGATGGCTGGTCTTGGGTCTTGGGTCTTGAGCTACAGCTGGCCCTGATCGTCCAGGGAGCTCCCCTTTTATGCCTAGTTCCCAACGAGGGGTGGGGCCGTGTGCGCCCCCAGATATCCCACAGAGCACACACAGCCCCCCCGTTGGTGCGCCAAGCGGCTTAAGCGCCTGGGCCACCCGGAACCCAACGCCTGGCGCCAAGAGGCTTAAGCGCCTGGCCCGCCCAGGGTCCAGAGCCCCCAGCAGCCCCTCCCTTCTTATGTCACTACCATTGTATTGTGAGAGATTAGCAATGAGGAGGTGCCGTGTACGCACGTTGAAATTCTTTCGCACCGTACGTAGCCAACCGTGCTAATCGGACGTACAACAAACCATACCCTGGCTCGCCAGGAGAAAGCGGCACACGGCACGGCAAGTGTACGGCGCTCGCACCGCTGTCTGCGATCCGCAAACCCTGCCAACCGACGCGGTGGGATTACTGTCTGTGTGTCTCCATTCCTCTTGTTTTTATGTGTTGTCTTTCTTTGGAATTTTCACACTTAAATTCTAACTTAGCAATCTTTGAAATACGTAATCGACCAGGCAATGCGTTAATTGTGTGTTGACCGACTCTCTGTGTTGTATTACATAACATTTCGATATTTTGCTAGGTTATTTAATTTAATGTGTTCTTTCTCCATCTCTCCTAATGTTCAAGCCTGCGTACTTTACTACGCGTCTCTTCGTACTCATTGACATATAAATGTTTTCTCTAACCCGTCCCTCTCTCTGCCTCCGCCCCCCTCTGTCTATTTAAGGCCACCCCACAGAGACGATCTCCCTCTCTGTACCTGTGTTACTCTCTCTCTATGTATCTTGGTGATATCTGTCTGCTTATATGTCTGTCTATAGTTTTCTGGTTAGATTTTTGTTGCCATTTCATTTATACCTGATGATTGCTTGTGTTGCAATCTTTATACGTGACTTTACCGAAAGAACCAAAGAATAATTCCTGCAGTCACGAAAGCTCCAAAATTAAGATTACTCAGGGTGTCATCGCGTCACTGAGAGTTCCTGGGACAGACGCGGGAAGGTTTCCCCAAACCGTTCTGCTTGTGCGCCGATGCTGACACAGGGGCGGCGGTGTGGCTGCGATCGTGTGGACTCGTGCATGTGAGATGGAGCATCACACCCCGGCCGAGGAGTCTGCGGTCTCCAGGTGGAGCCAGACGGACCGCGCTCAGAGGCCCGCGACCCACGAAGGTGCGGCGCTTGTCGGCAGTCCGCTGGGGCGTCGCCGCGCTGGCGTCTGTAAACGTCCCCGTTGAAAAATCTATCGGATCTCTTCTTGGTTCTTTCGGTAAAGTCACGTAGAAGGGAAGTAATCAAATAATAAAANTAAAACATTAAAAATTCTCACGACGTCGGCACAACAAGCGATGAGGACGGCTGCTTGCGTTGTGGCCACGTCGTGAGAATAATTTTATTATGTTTTATTTATTATTTTATTACTTCCCTTCTACGTGNCCTTACCGAAAGAGCCAGGAAGATGAATCCCTGCAGTCACGAAAGCTTTAAATCGAAATTTTATTATGTTTTATTTTTATTATTTTATTATTTCCCTTCTACGTGACTTTACCGAAAGAACCAAGAAGATGAATCCCTGCAGTCACGAAAGCTTTAAATCGAAATTTTATTATGTTTTATTTTTATTATTTTATTATTTCCCTTCTACGTGACTTTACCGAAAGAACCAAGAAGATGAATCCCTGCAGTCCGAAAGCTTTAAATCGAAATTTTATTACGTTTTATTTTTATTATTTTATTATTTCCCTTCTACGTGACTTTACCGAAAGAACCAAGAAGATGAATCCCTGCAGTCACGAAAGCTTTAAATCGAAATTTTATAATGTTTTATTTTTATTATTTTATTATTTACCTTCTACGTGACTTTACCGAAAGAACCAAGAAGATGAATCCCTGCAGTCACGAAAGCTTTAAATCGAAATCTATCGAAGAAATGCATCGCATTGTTCTCCGGCCGTTTGTCAAGCCGCCGCTTCACGAAAGGCTTCTGCCACGGTCGTGTCGGTCGGTCATTGCCGTCCGTTGGACCGTACTACACCGTCGCCGGTCACTGACCCACTACTCCTCCCCCCTACCTCCCCCTACCTCGCCCCCTACCCCCGAACTATTCGTAGCTGGGAACGGGCTCAAGGTCAGTGTGGCTGCGAGCCGGCTCACTTAAGCCGCCTCAGTTTGAGCCAGGCGTCACAGTTCCTATGATGACTGTTTCATTGCGTTCATGGCTTTATTTTGGTGATTTCGAAAAGTGTATTGGTTTGGCCATGTTTGCTTGTTGTAGTGCAGAGTTAGACTGATGGCCTTAATCTAAGTTGTCTTGTGGTTGTTGTTGTTGGTTGTTTGACTTGCATCCCACTGGGACTTTTGCACACAGCGTTGGTGTACGGTGATTTTTTCTGCAATATTTTGCCGTCTTTTCTTGGATTTTCAGTTTGCACTCAGTCACATATTCACTTTAAGATGTTTTTTGTTCATGTTTTTTTGTTTGTTGCGGTTGCACCCAATTCAAGAGCCGAACGGCTCACAGGGCTACACCTAATCAATGAGCTTGAAACTTGAAGGCCCCGATGCCGAATCTTAACTTGCTGCAAGAGATAACCGCCGTTCCTCCCCTCGTCAGGTGACGGCGTCGTCGCAAGACCCTCCCACCCGGACTTCCAGAACGAGCCGCCACAGCCATGGAACGCCGGCCACGCGCGTCGCCGCAGTCATCGGGAGAAACGTCGCACGTTCAAGCGTGGCGACGCGCGGGTCACGTGACCCCACGGTTGTCCGCTACGCGTCTGTCCGTCCCGCCACGGCTTGCCTGCGGCGGCGGCGGATCGCCGGCGAGGGAGAAGGAGAAGCCTACTCCTGCAAGGTTTGCACGCGGGCCTTCTCGCAAAAAGTGAACCTGCAGGTCCACATGCGCGTGCACACGGGCGAGAAGCCGTACCGCTGTGACTGTGCGACGTCAGGTTCATGATGAAGCCGAACCTCATCGTGCACCAGCGGCGGGTGCACACGGGCGAGAAGCCGTACCACTGCGAGGAGTGCGGCCTCGACTTTTTCCAGCACTGCACCCTGATTCGCCACCTGCGTACGCACGCCCACGCGGAACCGCCAAGCGCCCACAGCGGTGGGGCCGTCGGTGCCGCGCTCTCCGACGACGCGTGACGGCCCGTGAACGGATCGTCAAACTGTTGCTGTGTTTAAACCGAGCTGCGTGGCTCTTTTGAAAAAGCGACCAGGCCACAAACGGTGCCTCGACGAAGGGGGTGGGGGTTATCGTCATGTGGAAATTTATAGCAGCCAAATACTCTGAAACATGTAGAGATGCATAGAGACCCATCGACTACATTCAACTATTTAAATTTTAGCTGTTTTTCAGAAGCGACCTCGGCCATCACAAATGATAGCTCAACGAAGTGGGCTTATCAACATCGTGTGGACATTTATAGCAGCCAACGACAATAAACGCATGTTGATTCCGAAGGGAAAAACCTGAGGACC
Organism: Lethenteron camtschaticum; assembly: GCA_018977245.1. Classification (NCBI taxonomy): domain Eukaryota; kingdom Metazoa; phylum Chordata; class Hyperoartia; order Petromyzontiformes; family Petromyzontidae; genus Lethenteron; species Lethenteron camtschaticum. The sequence goes on along the minus strand of MU249573.1, from coordinate 8,435,082 downwards.
TGGAAATAAAAATCCACGCGACCATGGCGAGAGAAAGAGACATGCAAACTCCAAATATACAGCAAGCGTCAGGGTCAGGATCGAACCCACGACCTCCTGCGTATCAGGCGAGGTAGTTAACATCTCATAGCCACCGTGATGATGATGAGAGAGAGAGACACATGCAAACTCCAAATATACAGCAGGCGTCAGGGTCAGGATCGAACCCACGACCTCCTGCGTACCAGGCGAGGTAGTTAACATCTTGCCACCATGGCGCTCCTGCAGTGCTCATCTCCACAGATGGGTGGAATGTTTTTTAGCCGAGGGAGAGGCAGAGAGATAAGATTGTCTTTTTGTGGTCTGGATGTCATTTTTGGTAAGATTGGTGTGAGTGTGTAGTGTATGACGACAGAGGCCTACACACTGTTTAGGAGTAAACGTGTTTAATAAAACAATTCGCTGTACATCGCGTTCTGTTGTTACGTGTGGCTTACTTGATCTCGGCTGCTTGCTGTGTGTGTGTGTTAGATAGCGAACGGGTCTGGAGCACTTCGCTGACCACGCTTCCCAGCCAAACTACACGCTAATGATGTGTAGTTTGGCGGGACTCTCCGCCCCGGTACCGCCCCCTTTCTGGAACCTTCCAGAGGGCTCTGGAAGAACCCCCCAACCCTTCACCTGGGGTCAGGGTTGGGGAGAACCCGGCCCCTCAACGGTCCGGCTCTCTCTGTCAGAGGTCGCAACCGGGTACCCGATACCCGTACCCTACCCGATACCCGACTACCGTACCCGGCCGGGTACGGTACCGTTTGCGACCCTGGTGCGGCCGGGTACGGGTAGGCCGTGAGTCACTGGTGAGTCACCGTTTGTCACTCATTTCCCAACGTCTTGTCTCTTCTCACAATTCAAGTTCCTAGAATCAACCCACCCGCGCCTGCAACGTGGCTTCATCCCAGAGGTCGCAATCGGGTACCCGTACCGGGTACGGCCGGGTACGGGTAAGGAATCAAAACCCGTTTGCGACCTCTGCTCTCTGTCTTTCCCCAGCTCAGGGTGGCAGCCCCGATGCGTCTGTGCCCGCAACTACACCGGGCGGTATGTCTTGTGTATTTCCGACGCTACATATGTATGCGATATAACCAACAAAAACCTCTACTTATGGATAATATTGGTTGTTGATGGAGGGGGGGGGGGGGCTGAAATGCGCGGGGTGAGTCTCCTGGTTATTGAATCAGAATGTGTATTGATACTGGAGGAATCCGATGAGCTATAGAGCTCTTTTTTTAAACATATGTCCAGTTAGGGACACAAGTATCGATTTTTTGCGATAAAAAAACATCGATTTTCAATAAATAAATCGATTTTCAATAGAAAAACATTTCATAAAAAAGATATTTAATAAAAAAAAACTATTTCGTCGAATAAAATAAAATGCGATTACAGAATAAAAACTTTGCGTAAATCGATTTTTAACAATCGATTTTTTATAGAAATACATTTTCAAAGAATTCGCAGCGCGGAAATCGATTCTTTCGGATACACTCCACCAATGTGGGAGGGGTTGGTGGTTGGGTGGGGGGTCAATCACTCGCGATGGGAATTCTACGGCGGTGGGCGGAGGGAGATTTAAAAAAATCGATAAGACGCGAGATCAATACTAATCGATTCGCGTCGATTCCCGATCAGAATCGCCCCTCCCACCCAACCCCCCCCCCCCAACTTTTCCCGCCCGCGACAGCACCGAAGCGCGCGCGACAACGATTACGGAATCGATTCGCGAATCGGAATCGCTTGTGGATTTTTAATAACCGCGTCGTCTCGTTTGTCCTCCGTCAGCCGACGTCGACGTCCTTTCGCCAGTTTCTACGCGATAATAATGAAAAACACAAATTTGCACTCTTTCTTCAATCAAATAATTCGCGAGAAGAACAAACAAACAAAAAATATAGATTCGATTCCCCGAGTTGCCCAACAGACGGATCGATTCAGGGCGGATCTAGGCCGCAGGCTTCTCCTTGGGCGCCCTCCCTCGCTTCCGCCGTTCGCTCAGTTGCTTATCGCCGTTCGAAGATTTACATTTTTTACTTTTTTCACGGCGATTAAAGCCGCGGCAGTACGCGGAGTTGGGTTCTAAAAATAAAGCATATTTTTTTGTTCCGTTTAAGTTTTTTTCCTTCAAACGGAGGTGGGGTGTAGGGGTTAAAAAAAGTCGCCTGCTGCTGCTGAGGCGAATTTCGCGGCCTAGGCTGTCGGGCTTCGCCAAGGTGAGAAATTGAAATTAACAAAAAATAATCTTAGCAATACTTATTTTGTTCGTACTCTTTCGCCGTAATTACGAACGGCGACGACAACCGCGCACGAGTCGACTTTTAAAGACGTCGCCCCGTGTGTGTGTGAAGCATTTAAAAAAAATGTAATTTTACATTCCCTGAAGACGTTCTCAATGCACAGCTGGGCGATGTTAAGGCCTCACAACCACCCGCGCCGTCGTGTTAGGCAAGACACACATCGGAGGGTTGTTTGACCATACTTCACCGCTCCGTGACGGTGTCGAAGGCGATGTTCAGCCTTTGGAACCCGCAAATCCGCCGCTCGGCTGTTTCACGGCGCTAACCACTGCGCCACCGCTCCTCCCACACCCGCTTTTGTTAACATTTGCTCCGTAGTACTGTTAATATATGTCGACAAAACGTTGTTTTTTTACCTGTATGAAAACTGAAAGGCAATAACTCTAATGTAAAATGGTTCAAGTGATTCTCTTAACAAAATATACGTAGTCTTGATGAATCATGGATGCATGTGTGTTGAACTTCTTTCGCGCCGTACGTAGCCAACGGTGCTAATCGGAGGTGCCGGGGGGTTAAGGACAACTATGGGTCTCTGTGTGAGTCTATAGGTCTCTGTGTGAGTCTGTGGGTCTCTGTGTGAGTCTGTGGGTTTCTGTGTGAGTCTGTGGGTCTCTGTGTGAGTCTTGAGTCTTTGTGTGAGTCTATGGGTCTCTGTGTGAGTCTATGGGTCTCTGTGTGAGTCTATAGGTCTCTGTGTGAGTCTGTGGGTCTCTGTGTGAGTCTGTGGGTTTCTGTGTGAGTCTGTGGGTCTCTGTGTGAGTCTTGAGTCTTTGTGTGAGTCTATGGGTCTCTGTGTGAGTCTATAGGTCTCTGTGTGAGTCTGTGGGTCTCTGTGTGAGTCTATGGGTTTCTGTGTGAGTCTATGGGTCTCTGTGTGAGTCTTGAGTCTTTGTGTGAGTCTATGGGTCTCTGAGTCTATGGGTCTCTGTGTGAGTCTATGGGTCTCTGTGTGAATCTTGAGTCTTTGTGTGAGTCTATGGGTCTGTGTGAGTCTATGGGTTTCTGTGTGAGTCTATGGGTCTCTGTGTGAGTCTGTGGGTCTCTGTGTGAGTGTCTGGGTCTCTGTGTGAGTCTCTGTGTGAGTGTCTGGGTCTCTGTGTGGGGTGAGTGTCTGGGTCTCTGTGTGAGTCTACGGGTCTCTGTGGGAGTCTATGGGTCTCTGTGTGAGTCTATGGGTCTCTGTGTAAGTCTATGGGTCTCTGTGTGAGTCTGTGGGTCTCTGTGTGAATCTATGGGTCTCTGTGGAGTCTATGGGTCTCTGTGTGAGTCTATGGGTCTCTGTGTAGTCTATGTCTGTGTGAGTCTGTGGGTCTCTGTGTGAGTCTATGAATCTCTGTGTGAGTCTATGGCTCTGTGTGAGTCTATGGGTCTCTGTGTGAGTCTATGGATCTCTGTGCGAGTCTATGGGCCTCTGTGCGAGTCTATGGGTCTCTGTGTGAGTCTGTGGGTCTCTGTGTGAGTCTATGGGTCTCTGTGTGAGTCTATGGGTCTCTGTGTGAGTCTATGGGTCTCTGTGATGAGTCTATGAATCTCTGTGTGAGTCTATGGGTCTCTGTAAGTCTATGGTTCTCTGTGTGAGTCTGTGGGTCTCTGTGAATCTATGGGTCTCTGTGTGAGTCTGTGGGTCTCTGTGTGAGTCTGTGGGTCTCTGTGTGAGTCTATGAATCTCTGTGTGAGTCTATGGGTCTCTGTGTGAGTCTATGGGTCTCTGTGTGAGTCTATGGATCTCTGTGCGAGTCTATGGGCCTCTGTGCGAGTCTATGGGTCTCTGTGTGAGTCTATGGGTCTCTGTGTGAGTCTATGGGTCTCTGTGTGAGTCTGTGGGTCTCTGTGTGAGTCTATGGGTCTCTGTGTGAGTCTGTGGGTCTCTGTGTGAGTCTGTGGGTCTCTGTGTGAGCCTATGAATCTCTCTGTGAGTCTATGGGTCTCTGTGTGAGTCTATGGGTCTCTGTGTGAGTCTATGGGTCTCTGTGCGAGTCTATGGGTCTCTGTGCGAGTCTGTGGGTCTCTGTGTGAGTCTGTGGGTCTCTGTGTGAGTATGTGGGTCTCTGTGATGAGTCTATGAATCTCTGTGTGAGTCTATGGGTCTCTGTGTAAGTCTATGGGTCTCTGTGTGAGTCTGTGGGTCTCTGTGTGAATCTATGGGTTTCTGTGTGAGTCTGTGGGTCTCTGTGTGAGTCTGTGGGTCTCTGTGTGAGTCTATGAATCTCTGTGTGAGTCTATGGGTCTCTGTGTGAGTCTATGGGTCTCTGTGTGAGTCTATGGATCTCTGTGCGAGTCTATGGGTCTCTGTGCGAGTCTATGGGTCTCTGTGTGAGTCTATGGGTCTCTGTGTGAGTCTATGGGTCTCTGTGTGAGTCTGTGGGTCTCTGTGTGAGTCTATGGGTCTCTGTGTGAGTCTATGGGTCTTGTGTGAGTCTGTGGGTCTCTGTGTGAGTCTATGAATCTCTCTGTGAGTCTATGGGCCTCTGTGTGAGTCTATGGGTCTCTGTGTGAGTCTATGGATCTATGTGCGAGTCTATGGGTCTCTGTGCGAGTCTATGGGTCTCTGTGTGAGTCTATGGGTCTCTGTGTGAGTCTATGGGTGTCTGTGTGAGTCTATGGATCTCTGTGCGAGTTTATGGGTCTCTGTGTGAGTCTATGAATCTCTGTGTGAGTCTATGGGTCTCTGTGTGAGTCTATGGATCTCTGTGCGAGTCTATGGGTCTCTGTGCGAGTCTATGGGTCTCTGTGTGAGTCTATGGGTCTCTGTGTGAGTCTCTGTGTGAGTCTATGGATCTCTGTGTGAGTCTATGAATCTCTGTGTGAGTTTATGGGTTTGTGTGTGAGTCTATGGGGCTCTGTGTGAGTCTATGGGTCTCTGTGTGAGTCTATGGATATCTCTGTGAGTCTATGAATCTCTGTGTGAGTTTATGGGTCTGTGTGTAAGTCTATGGGTCTCTGTGTGAGTATATGGGTCTCTGTGTGAGTCTGTGGGTCTCTTGTGAGTCTATGGGTCTCTGTGTGAGTCGATGGGTCTCTGTGTGAGTCTATGGGTTTCTGTGTGAGTCTACGGGTCTCTGTGTAAGTCTACGGGTCTCTGTGTGAGTCTGTGGGTCTCTGTGTGAGTCTGTGGGTCTCTGTGTGAGTCTATGAATCTCTCTGTGAGTCTATGGGTCTCTGTGTGAGTCTATGGGTCTCTGTGTGAGTCTATGGGTATCTGTGTGAGTCTATGGATCTCTGTGCGAGTTTATGGGTCTCTGTGTGAGTCTATGAATCTCTGTGTGAGTATGGGTCTCTGTGTGAGTCTATGGATCTCTGTGCGAGTCTATGGGTCTCTGTGCGAGTCTATGGGTCTCTGTGTGAGTCTATGGGTCTCTGTGTGAGTCTCTGTGTGAGTCTATGGATCTCTGTGTGAGTCTATGAATCTCTGTGTGAGTTTATGGTTTGTGTGTGAGTCTATGGGGCTCTGTGTGAGTCTATGGGTCTCTGTGTGAGTCTATGGATATCTGTGAGTCTATGAATCTCTGTGTGAGTTTATGGGTCTGTGTGTAAGTCTATGGGTCTCTGTGTGAGTATATGGGTCTCTGTGTGAGTCTATGAGTCTCTGTGTGAGTCTGGGTCTCTGTGTGAGTCTATGGGTCTCTGTGTGAGTCTGTGGGTCTCTTTGTGAGTCTATGGGTCTCTGTGTGAGTCGATGGGTCTCTGTGTGAGTCTATGGGTTTCTGTGTGAGTCTACGGGTCTCTGTGTAAGTCTACGGGTCTCTGTGTGAGTCTACGGATCTCTGTGAGTCTATGTGTCTCTGTGTGAGTCTATGGATCTTTGTGTGAGTCTATGAATCTCTGTGTGAGTCTATGGGTCTCTGTGTGATTCTATGGGTCTCTGTGTGAGTCCACGGGTCTCTGTGTGAGTCTATGGGTTTCTGTGTGAGTCTACGGGTCTCTGTGAGTCTACGGGTCTCTGTGTGAGTCTATTTATCTCCGTCTGAGTCTATGGATCTCCGTGTGAGTCTATGTACTGTATATTGAACTTCTTTCGCACCATACGTAGCCAACCGTGCTGATCGAGGTACCGTAGGGGGGGGGGNCAACACAATTATGGGATAATTGAGGTAATTGTGTGTGGTTGGTGATGTCTGATCCAGACCTGACACACCAACGCGCGCACTCACCGGTTTGGTGAAGTATGGTCGAACAACTCCAATGACAGACACGAGGTGGGATACAGGGCTCTAAACTAACTGCGAACATTTCGATTTAAAGCTTTCGTGACGGCATGGATTCATCTTCTTGGTTCTTTCGGTAAAGTCACGTAGAAGGGAAATAATAAAATAATAAAAATAAAACATCATAAAATAATTCTCACGACGTTTCGGAGGCAACACAAGCTTATTATGTTTTATTTATATTATTTTCTTATTTCCCTTCTACGTGACTTTACCGAAAGAACCAAGAAGATGATTGCGAACAGTACTGATTGTACTTACCTCAAAAACACAAGTCAGGCCTAACGAGTAGACCATCAAGAAGTGATTCTCAACCGAAGATGCGTGGACCTCTGGGGCGGGGGGTTTACTACGTGGCAATGTCCCAGCGGGGTACGTGAGGTGACGATTTCCAAATGCGTCGAATTATATCGTGCACGAAAGCCATTGGTGATTACTCGCGCATTCATCTGCCAATATGAAATAACTTCTACGACATTTAAATCCCGTTCGGTGAACCTAGAACGAGCTAAGATGCCTTTTTAAATCCTTTATATTAAGTTCGCTTGCTTGCTTGCTTGCATGCTTGCTTGCTTGCTTACGACCGTGCAAATCTTTCGGTCGTTTTTAACCCACTTCCCGTGATCCAATCGAGCTGACATTTTGCACAGACTCGTGCGAGACAATTAATGTTTGTGAAAATTTTTTCCAAAATTTTACACTGTTTAGGGAAAACAAATTAAATATTTAATTACCAATTGCTTAATACTGGCAGACAATCATCTGACCCATAGGTGGCAGCCATCTCAAGCCAGAGGACGAGAGGACTCTAGCCGCCACGCATATAAAGGATATAAAGGATTTTACGGGTGATACTTTTTAAACTCGTTGATCGTAACGCCGTTGTGTGGGTTTCCAAGAGTAACCAGCGAGCGCGAACATTTTGCGTCCATTTGGATTTTTTGTTTAAATCGCTTGCAGTTGCCAGCTAGTTGAGGATGCCTCACAAAATGTGGCAATTGGGTAAAATGTCAATGTTCGTTATTCATAACGTTGATTTCTCAGCACCACGTTGGGGTCGGGCAAGGCGGCTCGAACTCGGTTGAGATAATGCAGTAGTAGCCAAACAAGGTGAGAACCACTGCTGTAAAGGGTGACACTACCTGTAATACATATGTATCTCCTTGTCAATCCACTGCTAGATGACTTGTAATGGCAGCTCGGTAATTGTAGCAGAGCAGTGTGAACAAGATCCGTTCACGTATAGGAGCTGGATGAATTGTGGGCATTGTGGGACCCTTGAGGCATATTGAGAATGCGGTCAAGACCTCACTGGCCAGCGATTTTTTTACATTGTGCACTGACGTCGTCCCATGATCTCTCGGTACCCATACAGAAATGGCGTGCGCTGCGGTGCTGGAGCCAAACCGGGACTTCCCGGCGTGGCTGGAGGCGCAGGGCGTGAACCAGGAGGTGGCCGGGCCATGGACTCGGAGCTGGGCATCCGGGACTACGGGGTCCTGCGCGCCTGCGTCGGGGACGGCCTCGTGCGTGCCGAGCTGCTGGCCGCGGCGCGCGACCGCCTGCCCTTCGGCTTCTACGCCGTGCTGCGGCAGGTGGTGAAGGCCCTGCGGGGCGCCGAGACCCACCAAGACGGCGCCGGGACTCCGCGCTGGGACGACGACGACGCCGCCGCGGCCGCCTCCTCCCCGGGCGACGTGACGCTGGGAGGGCTGGTGGACGTGCTGCTCGCTCTGTTCAGCGGCCTGAGCCGGGAGCTGCTGCTATCCGCGCGGAGGCTGGGAGCCATGGACGGAGCCGGAACTTGCGTCGGTGGCTCGAGTCCCGGCGGCGGCGCGGAAGAGGCCGCCATGGTGGAGCAGCATCTGAATTGCACGGAAAATGGTGAGGGACGCACGCGCTGCGTTTAGAGCATGAACCAAATTTCATTTTGCCGAGCGCACATCCGAAGCACCAAGAGGCAAACAGCACAGTTAGGGGTAGAGATGTTAACTACCTTGCCTGGTTTACAGGAGGCCTTGGGTTCGATTCCCACCCTGATTCCAGTATATTTGGAGTTTGCGGTGTTTGTGTGGATTTTTCTGCGGGTCCTCTGGTTTTTCCACTCCACATTCAGAAATACGCGTTCAAGTATTTGACTGCTATCAATTACCACGTGAGACGCCATGTTCGTTGAGCTATCATTTGTGGCCAGGTCGCTTCTGAAAACTAGTTCTATAGCTCTGGGCCTTACCTGGTAAAATACAAAAAAAATGCTTTAAATAGTTTAGTTTAAGAATAAACTGTAAGAAGCATGGAAAGGTGCATGCTGGGAGTGATATTAAGACATTCAGGGGCGGAAAGAGGAACATCGGGGATTCGATAAAAAAAANCGCAAATTGGAGATATTAGTCGGCTTGGGCAGGACACGCGACGAGAAAAGGTGCCGAATGTCGGCAGCTAAAGGAGAACTCGCCCAAGAGGACATCCACGACAGAGGTGGAGCGATGAGCTCGGCTTGAGTGTGCAGGAGATGGATCGTTGCAGACGCTGTCTTCTCGACAGACCTGTTCTCCACCTGAGGACGGCTGCTTGCGTTGTGGCCGAAACGTTGTGAGAATTGAATTTTATTATGTTTAATTTGTATTATTTTATTATTTCCATTCTACGTGACTTTACCTAAAGAACCAAGAAGAAAAAACAGGGCAGGGAGTCGGCAGTGCGGGCGGCTGGGGTAGCACGTCGCAGACTAGAGGAGCTTAACTAGGCATTTTGACCGTAAGTCTACGTTACTGGAGCGTAGGGCAACAGAGTGAGATGAGAGGGGACGGGTCGGAGCGTGTCTGGAGAGGAGTAGAGTGAAATGAGAGGGAGATGTAGGCGGCAGGGGCGTCTTTAATAGCTTTTCCTCAAACATTCAGGATGCAGATAACAGTAACACAAATAATCCTTCCCTCCACTATCTAGATGTGGAGGATAACAACATGTTGATTTTTAAAGCTAATTTTCCTACGATTATTGCATTTATTGGTGGTGCCGTGTGGCCGGGTCGCTCGCTTTGTTTGATCTTTTCACGGACGTACGTTGAATTTCTTTCGCGCCACCGTACATAGCCGACAGTGCTAATCTGAGGTGCGCGGGGAAGGACAACAAACTAAACACACAAAAAGCAGTTTTAAAGGAACGAGTATTCAATCGAGACCAGTGGTGCTTAACCTGGAGCGCACACACCCCCTGGGGGTGCGAGATGCCCTTTCTGGGGGGAGTGCGAGACGTGGCCAGATTTTCTTTTAGAAGGTAAATCAACGAAAACACAAATTAAGCAAGGGCACGTCAAATTTCGATTTAAAGCTTTCGTAACTGCAGGGATTCATCTTCTTGATTCTTTCGGTAAAGTCACGTAGAAGGAAGTAACAAAATGAGAAAAATGAAACTTAATAAAATAATTCTCACGACGTTTTGGCCACAACGCAAGCAGCCGTCCTCAGGTGAAGACCAGGTCTGTCGGGAAGACAGCGTCTGAATGACACACCCCAGCTTGGAGCGTCTATTTAAGCTGGGTTGGAGGGGAAAGAGCGCCTTGACAAAATAATTTGCATATCAAGAGGTGTTTCATTCAGACGCTGTCTTCCCGACAGACCTGTTCTTCACCTGAGGACGGCTGCTTGCGTTGTGGCCGAAACGTCGTGAGAATTGTTTTATAATGTTTTATTTGTATTATTTTATTATTTCCCTTCTACGTGGAGACTTTACCGAAAGAACCAAGAAGACAAGGGCACGTCAGTACATTTTTTTTGTTTTTACGATTGAGAACCATAGCGGGGGGGTGCAGACTGCAAGTAAAAGTTTAAGAAACCACCGGTCTGGATGATGTAAAAGTTGCGCGTAGCCTCCAGTGGCTTCCTTAACGGCTGTTCCCGTGTCTGCGGTGTTCTGTGCAGAAGAGATCGAGACATCGCTCCGTCCATCATCGACGACTTTGGCCAGAACAAGATGATGCGCATCATCAAAATGGAAGAACACGAGGGTGAGGCTTCTCCCGGGGGGGGGGGGGGGGGGGGGAAGTGCTTTTTCAAGTTACACAGCAGGAGCATCGAATTGTCCCGCACGCGATTGCCCGGCTTCCGACATTACCCGGCGGCAGAGGTCGCAACCGGGTACCCGATACCCGTACCCTACCCGATACCCGGCTACCCTTACCCGGCCGGGTACGGGTACGGGTAGCCGTTTGCGACCCTGGTGCGGCCGGTACGGGTACGGTAGGCCGTGAGTCACTGGTGAGTAACCGTTTGTCACTCATTTCGGGTAGGGTACGGGTAGGGAACTGTTAACGGGTACCCGTACCTGTACCATTTGCGACCCTGGTGCGGCCGGTACGGGTAAGAAATCAAAACCCGTTTGCGACCTCTGCCTGGCCCGGCGGTCCCAGTCCGATCCGGCGAACCTCCATCGCAGCTGATCATTACTGCATCACTTGATGCAGTAATTTTAGCTGCGTAAAATTACTGCACTTGATGCAGTCATTTTAGCTGTGACGGTCCCACCTGATGACGGAGACTTGTGTTGCCTCCGAAACGTCGTGATTTATTATTTATTTCCATTATTACTTTAATTAACTTTTAATTGTATTTTTACCTACGTGACTTCACCGAAAGAACCTAAGAGTCTGAATCCTTGCAGTCACGAAAGCTTCAAATCTAGAGTTATTACACTACGTATGTATGCAAGTTGAACTTCTTTTCGCGCCGTACGTAGCCAAGCGTGCTTTTCGGAGGTGCGGGGAATTGACGACATCAATAATGGGTTGATTGTGCTAATTGTGTGTGGTCAGGTGATAGCTGATGCAGACCTGTCACCCTTCAGGTTGGGTGAAGTATGGTCAAACAACTCCAATGACAGACACGGGGTGGGGAGGCCTTCATTCTGCTATGGATGGACAACGGGCTGTAAACTAACTCGTGCTGATCGGAGGAACAAAATGTAGACGTTCAAGCAAATCATAAGCGTGGAAAGCGGAAAACTCTGTTTAACCACGAAGCGGCTGCCTCGTTCGTACGCGGAACTCGGCTCGACGCTCGAGAGCTTCGAGCCACCCCGAGGGCCACTTCTCTAAAATAAATAAAAAGTGTTCCTGTGTGCGGTCCTCTTACTCGCCACCCAGGTAAGACGCTGGCTCGTTGACGGAGCTTTCAAGAGTCGCGTCCGTTGTGTCGGGCCGAGACGTTGGGGCGGCAGCCTAGCTGCTACGTGTCTTTTTTTGGTTTCTAAATTTTTGTTGCGACTCAACACAAGACCTCAATAGAAAGCACCGGTCACAATACAGGGGTGGGGAACAACGCGCGGGGGAGGGGCTTAACGAGAAGGGGACGGGAATTCGCGCTCTCTGCACCAGAGGTCGCAAACGGTTTTGATTCCTTACCCGTACCCGTACCCGGCCGCACCAGGGTCGAAAACGGGTACCCGTACCCGGCCGCACCAGGTCGCAAACGGCTACCCGTACCCGGCCGCATCAGGGTCGCAAGCGGTACCCGTACCCGTACCCGGCCGGGTCGGTTACTCACCAGTGACTCACGGCCTTCTCACTCATTGGTTGGGGTGAGTCACGTGCGGCTACCCGTGCCCGTATCCGGCCGCACCAGGGTCGCAAACGGCTACCCGTACCCGGCCAGGCACGGCTAGCCGGGTATCGGGTAGGGTACGGGTATCGGGTACCCGGTTGCGATCTCTGCTCTGCACCACCCAAGTAGGGACCGCAAGCGACAACACGAGAACGATTGCCTGAGGGCGCTTCATGAATATCAACTATTATTAGCTTATATAGTGGAGGGAAGGATAACGAACATAGTGGGGTAATAAAGAGGGGCTAGGGCAGGGTCGGCAACCTACGGCTCCGGAGCCGCATGCGGCTCTTTACAGGCTGCTTCTTGACGATGAGTACGTATGTACTCAGATGCATTGCGGCTCTTGAAATACTGAATTTTGTACCGAATTGGAAAGAAATGGCTCTTCTTGTTATTTTGGTTGCCGACCCCTGGGCTAGGGAAAGGTGCGAAAGTGAGGGGGGGTGGAGCCATGTAACAAAGCACTGCAAATACAATAACTTCTCGTGACAAATGAGCTTAGCATGGGCTAAAGTCCCACAGAGCAGTTAATCCGCTCCCACCCATTCCCCCCATAAAACAGCCGTCCCCCTCTTCCCTCTCACCCGACCTTCCCTCTCGCGCACCTCACCACGAGGCTCCGCCGGCTTCGAATTTCTCCGTTCCACCTGCCTTCGAGCTCCATTCCTGCGAGAGCGAAGATCTTAATGGCCGCGCACCTCTTGATCGTGCGTTGTTCAAGTTCATTTCAAGTTCATTTATTAGATATAGCCCTGTGAGCCATTCGGCTCTTGAATCGGGTGCAACGGCAACAAACAAAAAACAAAAACACGAACAAAAAACATCTTAAAGTGAATATGTGACTGAGTGCAAACAGAAAATCCAAGAAAAGACGGCAAAATATTGCAGAAAAAAATCACCGTACACCAACGCTGTGTGCAAAAATCCCAGTGGGATGCAAGTCAAACAACCAACAACAACAAGCACAAGACAACTTAGATTAAGGCCATCAGTCTAACTCCGTACTACAACAAACAAACATGGCCAAACCAGTAAACTTTTCGAAATCACCAAAATAAGACCTCTGCGACCTTTGTCCCCCCACTCCAGACGGGGACAATGGAGGCGAGGGATCGGTGGACGACAACGACGATGGCGGCGGCGGATGGCGGGCGCAAGACGGAGCGGAGGGCATGGCCGCCTCGTGCATGGATGGATCGGGTAAGAGCGGTAGCTATTTTTGTACGATTCTTTCCTTCCGTATGGCGAGCCGTTCAATCGACGGCGGCGCGCGCGGCGGCGGCAGGTTTTGTACGTTTCGTTAGTTAGTGCCGAGCGTTTGGCGACCGTGCGTGTGACGGCTGGTTCTGGACAGAGGTCGCAAACGGGTTTTGATTCCTTACCCGTACCTGGCTGCACGTTGGTCGCAAACGGGTACCCGTACCCGTACTCTACCCGTACCCTACCCGTACCCTACCCGTACCCTACCCGTACCCTACCCGTACCCTACCCGTACCCTACCCATCGAATGCGTGGTGGGGTGTCCTTCAGCTTTATTTCATCTCCCACACGAAGCCAATCTCTCATTGATGGAATTTGCCAAGAATCCCAATGCAGCAGCAACCTAAGATAATACAAGAGTCTTGAAACTCACGGACTAGCTAATTGGTACATATTTATTAGATGTCTAGCAATCGAACAAAGGCGGTCACCGCATCGCTCCGGCACTTTCAGATGCGCTTCTGCGGCCCTCTGGAATGCTCTTCCTTCCGATATTGGGAAGCCACTTTTAAATAATCTAGATTGAAAAGTCTTTCTTGAGAAATGCTTTTTTTTCTTTAGTTTGCTGTCCTTCTTCCCACGCACCTCTGATCAGCATGGTTGGCTACGTGAGGTGCGAAGGAAGTTCAACGCACGTACGTTACAATTAGCATTGTTGCAATGTCGAGCTCGTGACCCAACGATGCTGCAGGCGACAGTAATTCGCGACGTTGGAGGTGGCGATGGTCCCTGAGAACGAAGCCTGCGTGGGTGTCGAAGGAGAGCGAGCGGGGATCAAGGGTGACGCCGAGAAATGTCAACACGGTCGGAGAACTGAACGAAGGAACCCGGCGATTGAGATTCCCGTGGGGGTGAGAGTGAAGCCGGCCCTTTGCCTAGCGCAAATTGACGTGGCCTCGGGATTAGGTCGTGATGTTGAAACCGGTGCTGCCGAGCAAGACGGTCGGCGCCCGAGATGTTGGGAGATTTCCACGGAGGCGATAAGAAGAGCGTCGTCGGCGTAGGGAGTGGTGGCAGGTGCCGAAGCTGTCGGTCAGTCGGTCAACGGGAGAGGAATAGGCGGAAAAACAGCAGGGGGCCCAGGACTGAGCCCTGAGCAAGGATAAGCTGCAACGCCTTCAAAATCGCATTGCCCGAGTTGTCTACCGCCACCCGCAACCCTCGCCCTGACTCGCTGTCCATCCCTTCATTGACTGGCAATTTGAGCAGAATTACCTTCAAGATCCGCTTGCCTCTGCTACCGCATCCTAACTCCGGCTACCCACCTGCTTGACGCCTTACACTTCAACCAATTGTAGACGCAGAACCCCTTTAAACTCCCAGGACCGTAATTTATTTTCGTCGTTTCTACATCGATAATAGAGGGGGTTTTTTTGGGCTAGATCGCGTAAATATAAATGCGCCATTAAACCCGCCACTACCTGTGACAGAGCCAATGTAATAAGGTTTGTCACGTAAACAAAACGTACCCATCTGTTCCGCCTCCAACCCGGCTTAAATATACGCTGCCAAGCCTGGTGGTGTTTCATTCAGACGCTGTCTTCCCGACAGACCTGTTCTTCACCTGAGGGACGGCTGCTTGCGTCGTGGCCGAAACGTCGTGAGAATTGTATTTTATTGTTTTATTTTTCTTATTTTATTATTTCCCTTCTACGTGACTTTACCGAAAGAACCGAGAAGATGAATCCCTGCAGTCACGAAAGCTTTACATCGAAATTTGTTACTAGTTCAGCGCAACCGGTTGTGTGTTGGGAGAGTAAACCCATGACAACATTAACAATTCGAGTCCGACTAAAATCATTCACCTTTTTCGGGGGAAACTCGCTGAATGATCCGCTGCAATAACTGGGGAGCGGTGATGTTGGTGGAGGCGTTACCCGCGCTGCGCTGCACGGGACACGGTGACGGTCTCACGGCGGCGTGGTGCCATGAGTGAAATCTTGTTCCACGTAGAAATTCGTCTCCGTTCAACGAAGAGCGCCGCAGTTTGGAGAGTTGTTACCGCTATCGTTGCTTTCGATGCCGCGCCGTGCTTTCGGTGTTGCTCGCTTGCTTCCGCTAGGTCTTCCGCGACCTTTGCGTGGTCAGCCGCTGGGCTCCGAGGTCCGCTCTCAGTTTCCTTATCGCCTTCAGACGCAAGTTCATATGACTGTTACCGCAGAAATATTTTATTGCACTTGTGGCGGTTACGGCTCTCCGATGGGGTTTGTTTTTTAAGGTCGGCACCGTATGTCGTGATGCGTGATGCTTCGCGCCCAAAGCGTTGGGAGCTTCTTCAGGAACAGAATCAAGAAAATTCAGTTCCGGTATAGAGCTATAAGTTTTATTTTACTAGCCGTTTACACATACAGGTGTGTGTGTGATGAAAGTGTAAAGGACCACAACAGTGATAGACATGCATCCAAAAAGCCAGAACTCTTGGACAATCTGGTTTCATACTATATTCTAGATTTGAAGCTTTTGTGACTGCAAGGATTCATACTCTTAGGTTTTTTCTGTAAAGTCACGTTCCATTCATTGGCTACCACATTCAGATAAGCCCCTCCCTCCCTCCTCCCCCCTTAACTTGTATTTAAGAACTTGTATCTTGGAATCCCTGCCTCACTTGATACAGCAAATCTGGCTGTGACGGTCCCACCTGATGACGGAGACTTGTGTTGCCTCCGAAACGTCGTGATTTATTTTATTTTATTTCTATTTTTACTTTTAGTAATTTTTATTTTATTTTTTACCTACGTGACTTTACCGAAAGAACCAAGAAGAAGTTTCATACTATATTAGTGAATAGTTTTCTGGCTGGATGGCCTGGGTGTATTCCTTCCTGTCTGGGTGCCGCGCTCCCAAGTGCTTTTGCGGGTTGGTGACGATGTCACTGC
The DNA here is from genome assembly GCA_018977245.1 of Lethenteron camtschaticum. Taxonomy (NCBI): domain Eukaryota; kingdom Metazoa; phylum Chordata; class Hyperoartia; order Petromyzontiformes; family Petromyzontidae; genus Lethenteron; species Lethenteron camtschaticum. The sequence continues at coordinate 8,418,811 of MU249573.1, read as the reverse complement.
ACGTACCTTGTGTGCTGACGTCATGCCTCCCCATCCACCCTACACACCTATGCGTGTCCCACACACACGCTGTCGTATCATCTTACTCTCGCTAGCATTTTTCATTCCACCCCTACCGTATGAGAATAATGTAGGGGAGGTTATGGAGTGAGTTTTTAGGGAGGAAAAGACTTTCGATTTAAAGCTTTCGTGACTGCAGGGATTCATCTCCTTGGTTCTTTCGGTAAAGTCACGTAGAAATAATAAAATAATAAAAATAAAACGTGATAAAATACAATTCTCACGACGTTTCGGCCACAATGCAAGCAGCCGTCCTCAGGTGAAGAACAGGGCTGTCGGAAAGACAGCGTCTGAAGAACAGGGCTATCGGAAAAACAGCGTCTGAAAGACAGTCTGAAAGACAGACGCTGTCTTTCCGACAGCCCGGTTCTTCACCTGAGGACGAACCGTCGTGAGAATTGTATTTTATTATGTTTTATTATTTTATTATTTCTACGTGACTTTACCGAAAGAACCAAGAAGAAGGAGGAAGAGACGTTAGAGGAGGGGGTACGGGGAGACAGTGAAAGGGCATGAGAGGAGAGCGAGGGAACGTGAGAAGCAGTGAGAGAGAGGATTACGGAGAGGCGAGAGAGCGGAGAGGGATGGAGTGGGAATAAGGAAAGTGACGGTGAGAGAGAGAAACCGGGAGAGAGATGGAGGCGGGGGGGGNAGTGGGTGAGATGTAGTGGAGGGAAGACAGAGGACGGAGGAGTTGAGAATAAGAAATACAAAGTGAGAAATGAAAGTAAATTAGCAATCGACGGTACAGAGAGGCCAAGGCAAGAGAAAGGCGGAGAGACGGGGGTCTGACTCCAAATATATAAAGGCAAAGTTGTGATTGTGTGTCTGTTCAAAATGTTTAGCGTACTTCCCGACATGCAACAAACTTGAGAAATTTGCCATGTGGGTATTTCCAGACTGTACACATGCAAACATTATAAAATTACACTTTTTTGGGGGGGGGGAGCTCAATAATGCATTTATTTTTTGCACGGCAAGTGAGCTGTGACGTCACATCTGTCACGTGACCCGCGCACGTGGCAGCGTAACGCATTGTAGTGTAGCGGGTAGCGCTACGCCGCGCTACGAACCCGGCGACCCGAGTTCGATTCCCGCTCACGGCCACCACCGGTGACGATTATTTCAACCGCTCCTGGGCCTCCCCTAGGTCGACCAGCCTCGAACGAGTAACGCTGTGGCGTGTGAACATCGCCACTGGGGAGACAAAGGTGGTGGATCCGGGCCAAGCCGGGGTAGTACAGCTAGTATAAAAATAAACGTTTTGCTGCTGGCTGGCAGGCTGGGACAGACGGTCTTGTCCAAAGGACGTGCGAGTTGCTGGTTTTACAGAAAAAAAGTAAAAATCCCGCGCTTGAGGTATTCGCAACACCGCACGGAAAGATGCGGAGCCTTGTGCGGCATTGCAGCAGCGACTTCAACGCTCATTCGTGGCTGCCAAGTGCTGCGATGCCGATTGCCGCGAGCGGTGACGGTTCTAGATGTTGCTGCTAGCAGTCTTGAGAGAGAGAGATGGGGTGGAGAGGTGGGGGGGGGCTGTGTGTGAATAATGCGGCGCCCCATTGTCAGATTTCAGGATTTTTTTGAGCGGTGCAGAAGCCCCGATGTGTGGTGCTGATGGGAGGATGGGGTGGGGAGGTGTTGGGTTTGTCCTGATTTTTTTCTCCTTTCGAAAGCGTGTCTGTCTCCGATTAACGGTGTTACGTTTCACCCCTCTCTCTCTATCCGGTGGTTCGCTGGATCATCGCGATTCCTGGTCCCCAGGAATCTATATATACTTTTATTTACGTTGCGAGCACTGTAAATCGATTTTACGTAAAAAACATTCCGTGGCGCATCTACAATTTCAATGGGGGTGATGTGAAACCATTACCTACTACTACAACATACATACAATTAAAACAAAACGCATGGAATTTGTTCGCGTGCGGCTATGCATGAGCTTCTTATGCACCAACATCGATGACCAAATCAAATGCGCGGTGTGCATCTGTACAATAAACACTTCTTGACTATTACGGGAACATTTCTTGAAATAATGACAGGGTAAAGCAGCGTGGAAGTTCTGAACAGAACCTGGCAAGACAGCGTTGTACACACAAAGGGGGGGGGGGGGGTGGAGGTCGTTGTGATGGGCAGGGTACCGAAACGGTGTTGGGAGTGGCGCCTACAGCTCAGAGGTCGCAAACGGGTTTTGATTCCTTACCCGTACCCGGCCGCACCAGGGTCGCAAACGGGTACCCATACCCTACCCGATACCTGGCTACCCATACCCGGCCGAGTATCGGGTAGGGTACAGGTTCCTGATTGCGACATCTGGGATGAAGCCATGTTGCAGGCGTGGGTGGGTTGATTCTAGGAACTTGAATTGTGAGAAGAGACAAGACGTTGGGAAATGAGTGACAAACGGTGACTCACCAGTGACTCACGGCCCACCCTACCCGGCCGTACCAGGGTCGCAAACGGGTACCCGTACCCGGTTGGGTATGGGTAGCCGGGTATCGGGTAGGGTACGGGTATCGCGTACCCGGTTGCGACCTCTGCTACAGCTCATCGATGAGGGGGAAGACCTAAAGCCACGATGAGTCAAAACAGCGGAGCCTCCATGTCTTGCGTCAACTCTCAACAGTTACAGCATCGAGCGGAAGGAAGGGGAAGCGAGCCGTGGGAGCGGTGACATTGACGGCATTGACTTCCGATGGCCTATTGACCTTTAAGACACGAACAGGGCCCTTCACCTTGAAATCATTAACCCTGTCCTGCATCCCCCCCCCCTCCCGTCACGCGCTAATGCTGCTACGCTGTGGCTGTGTTGCACCCAGTGCAGCTTCTTATCCCTCAAAATCCGCTCTCTCCTCTCGTAGGTAAGAGTGAGGAATGTCATTCGGGTACATCATCGATGATGTGACGTCGCTCCAGGGCACCGCCGCCCCGCACCTCCTCCGGCGCGGCCGCCCGTATAGCGCTATCGCCCTCGCGTCGTCGCAAGTGCCGGGCGAGACCCACGACCCCGAGTGGAGCCCGGCGGTCCGCCTTACGATGGGCACCTGTCGACCGCGGGGAGAAGCGAGCCGGGCGGGCAGGGCCGGCGGGAGGGGCCGCTCGCGAAGCGCACGGCGGCGTCGCGGCGGCGGCGGCCTCAAGCGGTCAGTACAGCTGCAAGGTGTGCGGGCAGCAGTTCAATCGGCGAGCTACCTGCGCAAGCACAAGCTGACGCACACGACGGAGAGGCCCCACCACTGCCCAGTGTGCGGCCGGGCCTTCAAGCGGCCGTGCGAGCTGACGCGCCACCGGCGCACGCACACGGGCGAGCGGCCGCACGGCTGCGCCGTGTGCGGCCGCACCTTCACGCGGTGCCAGCAGCTCAAAATCCACCTGCGCACGCACACGGGCGAGAAGCCGTACCGCTGCGGCGAGTGCGGGCAGTTCTTCTCGCACCGCCACAGCTTCAAGCGGCACCAGCGCACGCACGCCGGCGGGAAGGCGTGAGGCGGGCGCGCCGGGGGCAAGGGGGGGNAGGGAGAGGGGACAAGCGGGGCCCGGGCAGCTTGCCAAGGCGCCGAAGAAGGGGCGCTGGTGCCCGGTTTGAAATGAATTTCGTTGGTGTGAAAGCGCATTGCCGTGCACGCGCGACGCTGCGCGAGATGGTTTATTGATGCGAGAACAAAGACGTTGAATCTTTGCCCGAGTGACGACCACAAGATGGGACGCTGCAGGAGGTATTCATGTTGTCAATTTCCAACGCTCAATGGACCCACCGTGCCGAAAGCCAGCTGACTCTGAACGGAGGTGCAGTGGAGAGCTGGGGGTCACCGGATTCTTTGCGTTCTGTCCTGTGGAATGCGCGTTGAGGCAGCGATGATGTCTCGCTGTGCGACTGCAACATTGCAACGGGTTATGCACGGCCAAGCTTTTGTGGACAAGCTTCAACAAAAGTCGTTTCCCGATTTTTCCACTCTGGACGCGGCATCGTCTACACCTCTTTGCACCGGGGGGGGGGGGGGGGCGGACGTGAACCCAGTTACTCTTCTCAGTAACAGATGTGACCAGCCCCACCCCCCCATCCCTAGGACGCACAGCCTAGATGTGACTCTATACCAAAAGGAGGACACCTGTGGATCAATTCGAACTTTCAGAGGTTTTGGCAAGCCTCAATCATTTAAGATGTACAGGCCCGAGTTGGCCAACATTGAAACTCGCGCGGCGTTAGTTGTGTATGAGGTGTGCTGTTAAGAAAATACGTGAACTCTGTATCCTTGATTGCAAAATGAAGACGACGGCGTGTACGTAGCAGCGTTATTAGTTTACGAGGTCTCGTTTCAGGATGGGTAGGTCGCACTACACAATAGGTTTTGGATTTACCGAGCGGTTCGATGTGACTCTGTGTGTGTGCGTGTGTGTCTCTCAAACCACTGTTACAAATAGGCAATGCGTGCATATCTCGGAGTGGGAAGAGGGTTTTTTTTATTTCCTGCAGCAGGGAATCATAGGGCAGCATTCGGAGAGAAAGTTTGAGGTGAGATTATGAGGGATGTGTGCATACCAAAGTTTTCATAGGAGATGGACGTTGCCTCTAGCCTGGATCTCGGCAGTGTGCACGGCTCGGGGAAGGCAATTCGAGACAGTGAGAACAGCAGAAGAGAAGTAGCGACTTGGTGCGTAGTCGGTGATATCTTACCGGGTGGCACTGGTGGCGAGAAACCTGTACTCTTGATCAAATGTGTAATACTTTGTTGGGGATATATCGCCTGCCCTCTGCCATGATGGAATTCCGACCACCGCTTCGGGACTTCCACCTCTGATGAGTGTAGCCTTGCATTCCTCTTAGCAGGGAAACGCTTTGGAGTTGGTGAGCCGGTCATGATAACATTGGTAGAACTCATCCTCGTTTGCTCAAAGGGTATTTTGGAGCTACGCCATTGAAACTGCTCTCATCGCCGTGGCTTACAATATTTGGGACGTAAAAACGTTAGGTTTGGTAATGGCTTGGTTAATTGACTTTTTAACCTTCTGTCAATAGGTGTGCTTTTTATTTGACGGTTATAATGATCGAAGTTTGCTTTGCCGGTATGGGTCTCGGACACGTGCTTGCCAAAACACCGTGCCGCGTAACGTAATTTAAGTCACGGAAAATGGCATTACATTTTCTGTAACTGGCCGCCTAAAGTAGTGGGAGCTTTCTGATATGACAGAGCATCCGCTGTCGTATGCAGCCTCTGTCGTGGCCACACGGATGCCTTCGCGTTGATTTACGAATGAGCAAATGCACGGGATCGTGTCCTCTGCAGTTAGCAACGCCACGCGAGCTTTTGCCGCAAGGCGAGGGACGCGGCTCTCTGATCGCTCAAAAACACCGCCTGTGTCCTCCTGTAGGTAAAAGGGCGGAAAGTGACTCAAGGTTCGCCATCAATGACGTCACGTCACTGCTGAGCACCGAAGGGCCCCTTTCGTCGCCACGAAACCCTAGCTTCCTCGCGCGATGGCAAGACTCGGGCGCATTCAACGGCAGCGTAGAACGATGGGATTTCGCCTCGGCCGCTGACGCCGGCTCGACATCCGCGCGTCCCGCCAACCGTGCGTCCCGCAGCAGAACGGGGCGGCTGCGGCGGCAGCGCAGGCCTGGCGAGGGGCGGCCTTCCCCGAGCGGGAGCGGCCGGGCGCCCTCCGTGCGTCCGCGGCGAGCGCGGCCAGTTCACGAGTTACGACTTCCTGAAGAGGCACGCGGCGGAGGCACGGAGGCTAGCGGCGGAAGGACACGCGGAGGAGCGACACGCGGCGGCGGCGGCGTCGGCGGCGGCGAGGCAATCGGCCGAGGCGCACGTGCCGGAGGGCCACGCGCCGGAGGGGCACGCGGCGGAGAGGCCCTACCGCTGCCACGTGTGTGGCCTTACCTTCAAGCGGCTGGCGCACGTACAGCGGCACCAGCACACGCACACGGGCGAGAAGCCGCACCGCTGCGGCGCGTGCGGCCGTGCCTTCGCCCTCTTCTCCACGCTGAAGCTGCACCGGCGGACGCACACGGGCGAGCGTCCTTACCGCTGCGACGTCTGCGGGCAGACGTTCTCGCACCACTATAGCTTCAAGCGGCACCAGCGCACGCACGCGCGCGTTGGCGACGAGCTCGCCGCGGTCCCGCCATCGTTCAGCAATACGAGGGGGTCGTAACGTCTCCGCTGCTCGAATGAGTATTGGGGGGGCGGGTGGCGGCGGGTGGCGGACGGGGGAGGTGTGTTCGTTGCTGTTGGACTTCTGCGAAACTAGCGGTGGAAATTCCACATTCCCCTGATGGGGGAGAATTGCTGCCCCCCCCCCAACCCACTCTACATCGGATGACCGCTGTTGTCTTTCACGGAGTCGTGCTAAATTGATTGATTTATTGAGTTGGATGGGGCCTGCATTGGCCCACCAACTTGGGACTTGAACTTGGTTGGTTTCATCTTCTTGGTTCTTTCGGTAAAGTCACGTAGAATGAAAAAAAAAACTAATAAAATGATTCTCACGTTTCGGCCACAACGCAAGCAGCCGTCCTCAGGTGAGAACAGGTCTGTCGAGAAGACAGAGTCTGAATGGCATCCCAGGCTTGGAGCGACTATTTATGCTGGGATGGTTGGTTTGCCTGGTCCCGGCGGTGGTCATATCGATCCACAGTCCTGCCTACGGCGGATCGACTGTTTTAGCCCAAAGCCAACCAATGAAGGCTTTCGAACAAAAAATGTACGTTTCTGAAAAGTGTTTAAACATTTTCTCATTGTAAATGCGGAGAGGGCAAACGCGGACATGACACAGCAAAGCGAAAGCTGCATGCTCTTACTAGTTGGCCATTTTTAACAATGGGTGTTTAGTCAATCCTCTCTCCCCCAAAGATGATGTTGCTCATAAACGTGTCGCTTGCGTTGACATGCATATTTTTTATTATCCCCGGGATGTTTCGCTTTTATACGTTCGTGCTCCGAAAGAATTGTTACGGCTTTCCGTATTTGTTCTCTGTGAAACACAGATACAGTATGCATAGTGGATGTTTTGTTGTTTTTGGGGTTATATCGCATACATATAAATGTGTCGTTAAACCCTCACCACAACACAGCCAATGATTAGACAGGTTTGTCACGTAAACAACACTTGCCGATTCGTTACGAGCTCAGTACAACGGTTGTGCTGGAGAGTAATCCCACAACATTTTCCTTTATTATGGACAACGTTGGTCGCGAAATCCTACGTGTTAAAACAGATACAGAACATGTTAAAACGTCGGACGTGAGATCACATGTTCTGAAAGTGGTAGTTGGGGACGTAAGATTTTTGCTTTGTAAATATCAACCTGTTTTTGGGTTGTTTTTTCTGTGTAGTAATATCGAGCGGAGGTATTGCTCTGACGGTGTGCTGCTACGAAATGCATTCGGAACTCGGCGACGAAGGAAATGCTGGATGGGTTTTTTTGTGGACTGCACTTTTTAATAAAATCGACGACATACATTGTCTTGCTCGCACCGCGAAAGTAATTGCATGGATTGTTTGCCGAAAAGCGCGCGCAAGTCCCTCCCAAACTTTTGTCATAAACAAGCGGCGTTAATCGTATGGAATTGGTGCAGCTCTCTGATCGTTCGAACCACTGTGTCCTCCTGTAGGTAAAGAGGCAGAGAGTCACTCAGGGTTCCTCATCAATCGCGTGGAGTCGCTGCAGAGCACCAAACCCCTCCTTCCGTGGTCAGAAAAAACTAGCGCCGTGGCACAATCGCAGGAGCCCCAAGCGCCAGCGGAATCCGGCGCCGTTGGCCGGAGCGTGGCCTGGCAGGACTTCCTGACGGCCGCCGCCGCCGCCGCCTCCATCCCGATGCCCTCGCGCCCTTCCAAGCTGCGCGCCGTCGGACCCGCCCCGCGGCAGGAGGGCCCGAAGCTTGGCCGGGCGCCGCGCCCTTCGGCTTGCGCGAGTGGACTCCGCACGGCGCCGCCGCCACGCACGGCTGCGGGGAGTGCGGACAGTCGTTCACGAGGCGCGACTTCCTGGAGAAGCACACGGCCAGGCACCTGGCGGAGAGGCTCTCGGCGGAGCGTCGCGCGGCCGAGGCGACGGCGGCGGCGCGGCGAGGCGCTCGGCCTCCCCTTTGCGCCGCCGCCGCCGCCGTCGCACGGGTTCGGCAACCACACGCGGCCGCACACGGGCGAGAAGCTGTACGCCTGCAACGTGTGCGGGCGCGCCTTCACGCGCTCGTCTACGCTGAGGCTGCACGAGCGGAGGCACACGGGCGAGAAGCCCCACCGCTGCGACTTGTGCGGGCACGCCTTCCTGCGGGCGGTGCAGCTGCGGATCCACCTGCGCACTCACACGGGCGAGAAGCCGTACTGCTGCGGGGAGTGCGGGCAGGCTTTCGCCCACCGCCACAGCTTCAAGCGCCACCAGCACAAGCACGTGAGGGTGAAGGTGTAGCATGGCGGTGGGTGGGGAGACGCACACGAAGATGCTGGCGCACGTCTGTCTCGTTGCGAAATGTTCGTCGATTTTTTCCTTTTTTCTCCCGGCGTATCCGAGCCTTATCGGGCACTGACACTACGGCGGTTTGAACTTCTGTTATGCCGAGCCGATCCAAAAACAAACTGTGAAACGCTGGGCCCTACAAGACGTCCGAATCTGGTTTGGGGTGGTGGAGGCAGGGCGGGGGGGGAGCCAATCGAGAGGTCAGTCTTTAAACTTGGATGGTGACACGTTTTTCGGTTTGGGTTCTTCCATTGGAAAAGAAAACATCCTTGAGCCGCGCTGGTGCTCGCTTAGCACGGCTGAAGTGCCGAATCCGCGGTTGTTCAGTGGGGAAAGCGAGCAAACGTGAAACGATTAATCTTCTTGGTTCTTTCGGTAAAGTCACGTAGAAGGGAAATAATAAAATAATAAAATAAAACATAATAAATACAATTCTCACGACGTTTCGGCCACAACGCAAGCAGCCGTCCTCAAGTGAACAACAGGTCTGTCGGAAAGACAGCGTCTGAAATTTCAGGTCTTTTCGACAGACCGGTTCTGAAAATGTCCTGAAATTTCAGACACTGTCTTTCCGACAGACCTGTTATTCACTTGAGGACGGCTGCTTGCGTTGTGGCCGAAACGTCGTGAGAATTGTATTATTTTATTATGTTTTATTTTTATTATCTCCCTTCTACGTGACTTTACCAAAAGAACCAAGAAGATGAATCCCTGCAGTCACGAAAGCTTCAAATCGAAAAGTGAAACGATTCTCCACGTTCGTACGGTAGCGCGACAAGTGGGGGTGGTCACCTCCGTCGGCTTGCCTGGGGAACGACTGTGGTAATTCCCACACGCGCCTTTGATGGCGCGACCGGGGGCGACCTCTGCGTGAGTTTTTAAACCGTGGAACTGGTAATGTCGGGGGGGGGGGGGTGATTACGGCTATGTTGACCTCTCAATTCAAACAGTGTGTTTTCATTCGATGCGATGCGCACGTACGAGTGACGTCCTTTGCTAAACGACGCTTCCCAGGTTTAATGGACAATTCTTTTTTACTTTTTGGCAACTTTCAAACGTAACTACGTTGCATTTATACTCTCTGGTTCTTTCGCATTTCTCTGTTGAAGAATTACAAAAAAATGAAGAGCCCTCTTCACTGCTGGAATGAGGCTTCTTCCCCCATGCGGTGTGGGTCAATGGGTGGTATTTGACCGTATGTCACCGCGCTCCTTGGCGCGGTTTTGATGAAGGTGGGGATTACACAGACTTGTGATATTGCTGCACCGCTCGCCTTCTGCCCACTGCGTCTCCCCGCAGCAGTCTCTGATAACCTATCAGTGCAGCGATCGTTACCAATCCGAGCATCGTCCATGCTCAATTATCCTCGGTTGCTCAGCTCTACCCAAGATTGAACGAGATCGGGGCATACTGGCGATGATCATATCGTAGGCATTTATTTGAATTGTGCAGTCTGCATTCGTGATGCAGACGTCTTTGATTTGAGTGTGATGTAAGTATGTACGTGGAACTTCTTTTGCACCGTACGTAGCCACCGTGCTAATCGGAGGTGCGGGGAAGGGCACAACAAACTAAACAAAAATTAGTTGTAAAGAAATGAGTTATCAATCTAGATGATGATTTAAAAGTTGCATATCTCCGGTGGTTTCCTAATATCGGAAGAGCATTCCAGACGGCCGCAAGAGCGTACGAAAGCTCACGATACGGGCGTGGTGAGATTACGCGACTGCTTGGTTCGATTTATTTCATCATCGCCCGCTGCTGAAAGGCGTCTTGTGTCTTACACTAGCAGCTTTTTNGAACGAGAATAATTATGAATGGAATAAAAAAAGGTGACGGTTTTACGCTCGTTGAATTGTCGCTGATTTGGTTGGCGCCGTTTTCTCGGCCGGCCGTTAAGCAATTCCCGGTTGCCGCGCGGATTTTTTTTGTACAAACCCCCAAAAAGTTGGGCGCCGGCTTGCACGCAAACTCGCACCGACTTCGCTGGCTACTTCACTTTCCTCTTCGGTCCATTTTTTTGTTCCATTTACTTTGTCAGCGTCCCCATCCATGTGTGTGTGCGTGATCCCCTATCTGGGGGTGTACGCAAGACATGGACAGATTTTTTATAGAAGGTAGATCATCGAAAACACAGATTTTTCACGGGCACGTAAGTTACAACTACTTTGTTTCATCAAACCCTATGCATTTATTAACATTATACATGTGTTATGTAGCTCTCAGAGACACCGTCTTATTCAGCTATATGTATATTTATTATGAATAAAACCCGCGGACTCGCTGATAACTTAACGAGTAACCCCGAGTGACTGTATATACACTTGGGTAACTAGGTAACTCTATTCTTAGACAACATAACTCATAGCCTTCCAAGACTACAAGGTGCCCACTCCAGGGTGAGGAAGACGACCCGCCAGAGGTCGCAAACGGGTTTTGATTCCTTACCCGTACCCGGCCCGTACCCGGCCGGGTACGGGTCGGGTACGGGTATCGGGTACCTGATTGCGACCTCTGGGATGAAGCCATGTTGCAGGCGCGGATGGGTTGATTCTAGGAACTTGAATTGAGAGAAGAGACAGACGTTGGGAAATGAGTGACAAACAGTTACTCACCAGTGGCTCACGTCCTACCCGTACCCGGCTGGGTAGGGGTAGCCGGGTATCGGTAGGGTACGGGTATCGGGTACCCGGTTGCGACCTCTGCGACCCGCTCAAAGGTGACGACGGCGACGGCAGTTCCCCCACAACAACAGCCCAGTGCCCCCTGTTCACGCCGGCTTTTATCCCCCTCACGACCCGGCCACGCCCCTATTCCCGAACCCTTTCTCACCGCACCTGGCCCTGTCTGTCTCTGCCCTTATTACATTTACGACCGTTAGGTTTCGTGCTTCCCCTCACGCGACCCTGTCAAAGCTTGTCGCATCAATCATCATTAGCGACCACTTGGTTCCACATTAGTTCCCGTTACGTTAATTAGTAACCATGGCCACGGGGAGCCGTACTGTCCCTACATCACCCCGTACTGTCCTTACACATGTTTTAACGATTGAAAACCGAAGGGGATGCAAGGCTGCAGTCGAGGTCAAGAACCACTGGTGGAGAGGATGCCGAAAAAGTTGCGATTTCCTCAACTCGATTCACGCTGTCGGCTCTCGCTGCATTAGCTTCGCCGGCTCTGCGAATTGAAACGCCCGGCGTGGGAATGGCCGTGCCATTGGATGTGCGCGGAAACCAGGTTGGCCCCCCGATTGGCTAGAGGCGGTGGCAGCCAGTCGGGTTCGTTGGCCCTGGATCAACTTAACAGGCCCCTCCCCCCCCCCCCNGTGATTGGCTGAACGGATCCCAGGGGGAAAGGCGGGAGGATTGGAATCCGTTTTGTTTCGTTCATTTCCCAATCCGCTCGTCCTGGTGAGGGTCGCGGCGGCGGCAGCAGCAGCTTGTTGAGTAGTGGCGTCCCTACCCTCCCTCTTTCCCTAGCTCCTCCTGGGGAATTTCTAGGCCTTCCCAGGCCGGCAGAGCGACATAGTGGAGCGGAGAGGGGGATTTAAGGGGATGGGGCAACGGAGTTGAGTTTTGGAAATTTTTATCGGACGTATACAGTACTCGTAAACGCGTGATGTTCATTTCAAATGTGGAGGGGGTGGGGGAAACCGGAGGACCCGGAGAAAAATCCATGCGACCACCGGGAGAGAGAGAGATTCATGCAAACTCCAAATATACAGCAGCAGGCGTCAGGGTGGGTTCGAACCACGACCTCCTGTACACCAGGCGAGCTGTTAATATCTAGCCACCGTGATGATGATGANGAGAGAGATGCACGCAAACTCCAAATATACAGCAGCAGGCGTCAGGGTGGGGTTCGAATCCACGACCTCCTGTACACCAGGCGAGGCGTTAACATCTCCTAGCCACCGTCGCGGCCTAGATAAAGAAGTTTACCTGGAGACGCCACTCCTGCGTATGTGCGTGCACACCGGGGGCTCCTCGCTCTCTTTGCCTTGCCACATTTTGCTTTCTGATCTCGTTCAGGACGGGTGACATTTTCCCGTGGATGTTTAGGAAGAGCTCTGGCCGGTCGTAATAGCCGGCGTCAACGGCACGGCTACCCGAATTGTAAATGTCGTGGGGTTTACTCTTTCCCAACACACAACCGGTTAGTGCTGGTAACCCATTGGGGCACGTTTTATGTCACGTGACAACCCTACTAATTGGCTGTGCCGGGTGGTGGCGGGTTTCACGACACTAGTTACGCGAACCCCTAAAAAAAAACTATTGTGGAAGGCAGTGTTATTGACGAAATGGTGTTGGGTTTTAATTATTAGAATTAGCTTGGGTCTCACTTTGGGTTAGATTTCATACCGAGTAAAATGCCTTCCATTTCTTAACATTGTACTTCTTGCTGTGTTGTCTTGTATACCGTCATCTTGTTTAAATGTATTTAATCATTATTTTTAGAAATACACATTTCTAAAATGTTTCCTTGTGAATTTGGCATGCGGACCCCCCCCCCCCCACCATGTTCTAACGATGTCCCAACAAGGTGGTAATCTCAGGTTTTCGCTTCCCCGATTGAGACACCGCTTCAGTTTAAGGACGCTTGCTTGACTCGTCGATTTTCATCTCACGGAGAAGCAATGAAAACAATGGGCATGTTTCTAAAATCCCCTTCCACCCNACCACCACCACCACCTCTGTCCAACCCAGCCGTATAAATGGGTACACCGCTGTGCATTGTTGGCAGGTGGTCATGTGTTCGTGGGGTAAGGTGTGGATCGCTCCCACTTCTTTCAGCACGAAAGAGTAGGAATTCATCTTCTTGGTTCTTTCGGTAAAGTCACGTAGAATGGAAGTAAGGCACTCTTCTTCCCCCTCCAACCCAGCTTAAATATCTTGGTGGTGTTTCATTCTTCACCTGAGGACGGCTGCTTGCATTGTGGCCAAAACGTCATGAGAATTATTTTATTATGTTTTATTTTTATTATTTTATTACTTCCCTTCTACGTGACTTTACCGAAAGAACCAAGAAGATGATTCCCTGCAGTCACGAAAGCTTTAAATCGAGTAGGAATTCTCTGAATACTCCAAGCTCCAAAGGTTTTGCACGGTGTAATCCCTGGGATTTTGTCAAAACCTTTCAACGCTTTTGTCGACGAGATTTGGAACGCTCGATTCTCATATATATTTCAAGTCTGACAAACTCGCCTTCTTTGAACTGGCCTTCACACCTCCCTAGTTCTGGCAGTCTACCCCTTGCAGGTTCCGCTTATTTCCTGGCCCTCCATACACGCCGGCGCATTGGTGGACCCACGGACGAAAGTTGCGCGACGGTTTGCAAACGTACACCCGTCAATTGTTAGGCTAGACTACTACGTTCTTGCCGTCGGAGCATCCGGCAGCAGCGGTGACGATGGGCAACGGGCATCGCTGCCGTTATTCGAAAAACAAATTCACTCTACACCCGATTCGGAAGCGTATTGGGCGTGCGAGACAGGGCCTCGAGTGGAGCCCCCCCGCCCCCCCCGCCACCGCCACTCTTCCGTCCCTCATCCCGCCCGTGTCCCTCCCCCGCAGGCAACAGGGCGGAAACCCACTGGGGGTTCGTCATCGAGCGGGTGACGTCGCTGCAGGACGCAAAAGCCCAGGGTCGGGCGTGCGCTCGAAGGCCCGGCACCGTTGCACCACCACCACCGCCGCCGCGCCGGCGCCACCGTCACAGAAGCAGAGCAAGCCCGGCAGCGTGAAGATCAAATCTGAAGCGAAGATTGGACCGCCGCCACGATCGATGCCAGCGCGACTGTCGCCGCTGCCGTCGCTACCACCGCCACCACCTCTGCTGCAGCCGCAACCACCACCACCGCCGCCGCCACCACAATCACCGCCACCACAACCACTTCCGCTGCCGCCGCAATCACCGCCACCACAACCACCTCCACTGCCGCCGCAACCACCGCCACCACCTCCGCCGCCACCACAATCAGGACCGCCGCCGCCGGCAACACCAGCAGAGTCGCGGCCGTCCCGGCCACGATAGCCGCCGCCGCCGCTACCGCCGCCGCCGCGACAATCGCCCGAGAGCCGCCACGCACGCCGGCAAGCGCGCCACGTGGCAGCTGGAAAAGGAGCGGGAAGATTTAGCGCCGCAGCGCAAGCTGCGGCAGCTGCAGCCGCAGCCGCAGCAGCAGCCGCACAATACGAGGTCGATGCAGTACAAGTGCAACGTGTGCGGCCAGATGTTCTTCCGTCAGTTCCTCCTGAGGAAGCACTTGCAGAAGCACGACGCCGAGAGGCCGAACCGCTGCGACCTGTGTGGGAGCGCCTTCCGATACCTCTCCGACTTGATGTGCCACTGGCAGACGCACGTGCCCCAAACGCTGTGACTGGACGGGCTCGTGTCACCGGGTCGCTCGGAGGGGTGGGTGGGGTTGGTGGTGGTGAGGGTCCGGTTTACGTCTCGATAGGCGGTGGTTGTGACCCGTGTTCGATGATGATTTGTTTCTTTGTCGGGACAGAAACGTGGGAGTTACGACGGGAGAAATGCATCCCCCCACCCCCTCCCCCAAGAGCCGACCGCAACTTTACACCGTCCCACCAATCGCTATCGTCAGCAAGCGACGCACCCCCACTGCACGTCCATCGCCGCCACCGTCACCACCGTCGTCTCGGTCGTCGTCGCAATCGTTACCATCGTCAACGCCGCAATGACACCACCACAACCTCCACCGCCACGAGTCTCTGTCGTCACCACAGCTCCTAGCCGAAATGCACCGACCTGGAGATTGACATTGTTTTCCCCCATCCCTCTCCCCCCCCATTCTTCCTAATGGAAACGTCTCCACGAGTGAGCTCACTCCGGTAAATTGAGAGATAGAACGACTCGGGAGGGAACCACAGACGGGCGAGAATTCGGCGGCAGCAACAACAGCAGCAGCAACAGCAGCAGCAACAGCAGCAGCAACAGCAGCAGCAGCATCAACAGCAGCAGCAGCAGCAACAGCAGCAACAACAGCAACAGCAGCAACAGCATCAGCAGCAACAGCAGCAGCAGCAGCAACAGCAGCAGCAACAGCAGCAGCAGCAACAGCAGCAGCAGCAAGCAACAGCAGCAGCAGCAGCAACAGCAGCAGCAGCAACAGCAGCAACAGCAGCAGCAACAGCAGCAGCAGCAGCAACAGCAGCAGCAACAGCAGCAGCAACAGCAGCAGCAACAGCAGCAACAGCAGCAGCAACAGCAGCAGCAACAGCAGCAGCAACAGCAGCAGCAGCAACAGCATCAGCAGCAACAGCAGCAGCAACAGCAGCAGCAACAGCAGCAGCAACAGCAGCAGCAACAGCAGCAACAGCAGCAACAGCAGCAGCAACAGCAGCAGCAGCAACAGCAGCAGCAGCAGCAACAGCAGCAGCAACAGCACGACAATTGCCCAAGCTCTGGCGGTCCTACTATAATACCGGAGGTGTTGGCGGACTGGTGGATGATTGGGTTTACGTGCGGGAGGAAAAATCGTGGAGAAACCCCACGTGCTCGAAGGAGGAGGAGGAGGTTGGCAATACTCTCCCCCGCCCCCCCCATGCCGACAACTGCTGTGAGTCCACGTCCTTGCTGCGTGTGGACATTCTCCTTATTCTTGGTTCTTTCGGTAAAGTGATCACGTAGAAGGGAAATAATCAAATAATAAAAATAAACCGTAATAAAATACAATTCTCACGACGTTTCGGCCACAACGCAAGCAGCCGTCCTCAGGTGGAGACCAGGTCTGTCGAGAAGACTCTGACAGACCTGTTCTCCACCTGAGGACGGCTGCTTGCTTGGTGGAGAACAGGTCTGTCGAGAAGACTGTCTTTCCAACAGACCTGTTCTCCACCTGAGGACGGCTGCTTGCGTTGTGGCCGAAACGTCGCGAGAATTGTATTTTATTATGTTTTATTTTTATTACTTTATTACTTCCATTCTACGTGACTTTACCGAAAGAACCAAGAAGATGAATCCCTGCAGTCACGAAAGCTTTTAATCGAAATTTAGCCATTCTCCTTGTGAGCTGGGCTGTGGTTCTTCTGGGCACCCAAGAGGGGCGGAAGGGGAGTTTCGGCAATATTTGTGCGGTGATCCGTCACCCCTCCACGGTGCCGGACTGAGGGCAGCCACGCGCGTAGCCACCACGGCTAATCTGTCAACCAGCACCAGGCCCGACCGAAGAAAGTGAATTCAGGCGTTGTGCGATCTTGACATTGTCATCGTAATCATTCACCCTCCGCTGACTTGTGATGCTTGATGGTTCCTGACCACCACCGAGATTAAGCACAGAGGCCTTGACTGACATTGGTGCCAAGATCACCACCACCACCACAATCATCACCACTACTAACCGCACTGACTGGCCAGATGGCAGCAAACGCTCGGTAGGGCGCCGGTCCATTCCAGAGGGCCGGTGGTCCCGGTTTCACGCTGGCCAATGAGAGGTTGCACGGCCAATATCACGCCAACACTGTAACGTCACGTCGCAAATCGAGTTTGTCATTGCACAACGCATTTTTAATTTAAGACATTCCTGCGGAGGGAGCTGATAGGAACGTTGGGTTGCTCGGTCAATGGCCTGCAGGGTCAACGGCCAGGGCGTGGTGTATTCCGCAAATATGGCCGACTGTGAGGGCGGGCACAAGCCGGCGTGAGTAGGTTAAACGTTGAGTTTTATAAGGGCACACGGGGTGACCAGCCCCTCCCCACCCAGCCCCACCCCTCCCACCCCCACCACCCAGCCCCTCCCCACCCAGCCCCTCACTCCCCACCCAGCCCCTCCCTCCCCTCTCCACCCAGCCCCACCCCTCCCATTTTTGGATGCAGGACGGACGGACACAATACTCCTCTGTGGGCTGGTGTAACCAGGAGGTTCCTACCAGTAAAAGTGTGTACAATAACAAATGTTCGCCCGAATTTTGGCTGCTGTGTTTGCAAATGACCTGGTGCCGATTTATTTGTCCCAGTCCATCAATGAGCATCACCACCACCACCACCAAATCCACTACCACTGTCATCACCATCGCCGGTACAATCTTGTTCCACACCACCACCAACAAAAACATCTGCTGCCACTCGCCCACTAAATTACATGACCTCACGTAATGTTTCGTGACAGGCTACGGTCGCAATTGGGGGGGACAATGTGAATTGTCAAGAAGTCCATGGAGAGTCCCAGGTGTCACGAGTTGATTGAAATGACCGGGAGATGTCTATCACCTGTGCTTCTCGCTTTGCCAACTTGCTGCGTTTCAGCCGCCCAGCGCCTCAGCTCGTTGTTGTGAGCGTCGCTCCTCTGCCGCCCTCCGTTGTTGTTGGAGGGTGACTTCCTTAGAACTCATCTTCTTGGTTCTTTTGGTAAAGTCACATAGAATGTAAACAATAAAAATAATAAAATAAAACATAATAAAATAATTCTCACGACGTTTTGGCCACAACGCAAACAACCGTCATTAGGTGAAGACCAGGTCTGTCGGGCAGACAGCGTCTGAATGAAACAGCACCATGCTTGGAGCGTCTATTTAAGCTGGGTTGGAAGGGGGGGAAGGGCGCCTTGACAAAAGGATTTGCATATCAAGAGGAATTTTGCATATTTATGGGAAATGCAGGTTTGTGATTAGTACTACTTGTGCCGTGCATTATGCAGGATTAGCAGCATCAAAGGAGGGGATAGGGGTAGCACTAATAAAGGGAAGGAGTGTTAATATTACTGCCCAGTAGCAGCGTCCTTCACGAGCCTCCTTCAATATTAATACCATCACTGACATAATCTCGTCCACCGCTACCGAGATAAATGTGAGCGCTGTCAGAACCATCATGGCCCGTGCTACTATTATCACCGTTACCATGAACATAAACCACCAGCCTCACCGTATCCACCACCACACCACCGTATCGCTATTTTTAAATCCTTTATATTAAGTTCGCTTGCTTGCGCGCTTACGACCGTGCAAATCTTTCGGTCGTTTTTTAACCCACTTCCCGTGATCCAATCGAGCTGACATTTTGCACACAGACTCGTTGTGCGTGACAATTTATTTTCGTGAAATTTTTTCTCCAAAATGTTACACTTTCTAGGAAAAAAATAATATTTAATTACCAATTGCTTAATGGTGGCAGGCAATCATCTGACCCATAGGTGGCAGCCATCTCAAGCCAGAGGACGAGAGGACTCTAGCCGCCACGCATATAAAGGATTTATAGTGAAAAACTTTGTTTTTACGGGTTAATTTTTTGTTGTTGCACTTACCGTAAACACGACAGGTTTTTAATCTATATTCTTGGTTATTTCGGTAAAGTCACGTAGAAGGGAAATAATAAACATGAAACAATAAAATTCTCACGACGATGATTTGCTTGTGTTGCAATCGAAACGTCGTGAGAATTTTATTATGTTTTTATTATATTATGATTTCCCTTCTACGTGACGTTACCGAAATAACCCAAGAAAATGAATCCCTGCAGTCACGAAAGCTTTAAATCGAGGCTTTTAATTGTACTCTATCTGTAAATTAACCGACGCTTTGGCTGTTGTACCAATTGAAAAATAAAGACGCACACACGGATTACCATTTGCACCTTCAAACACATTTCGAGATGGTGCTGGGTGGGAGGGAGGGGCTGGGTGGAGAGGGGCTGGGTGGGTGGGGAGGGTGGGGCTGGGTGGGGTTGGGTGGGGAGGGGCTGGGTGGGGAGGGGCTGGGTGGGAAGGGTGAGGCTGGGTGGGGAGGGGCTGGGTGGGAAGGGTGAGGCTGGGTGGGTGGGGAGGGGCTGGGTGTGGAGGGTGGGGAGGGGCTGGGTGGGGAGAGTGGGGCTGGGTGGGAAGGGTGGGGCTGGGAGGGAGGGCTGGGTGGGAAGGGGAGGGTGGGGAGGGNCTGGGTGGGGAGGGCTGGGTGGGGCTGGGTGGGGAGGGCTGATCACCCCGTGGTGCCCTTATAAAACTCAACGTTTAACCTACTCACGCCGGCTTGTGCCCGCCCTCACAGTCGGGCATATTTGCGGAACACACCACGCCGCCGTTGACCCTGCAGGCCATTGACCGAGCAACCCAACGTTGCTACCAGCTCCCTCCGCAGCAGGAATGTGTTTTAATAATTCACATCGGCAAAGGCGCATTTCATCCGCAAGGTTCCCGAGGTGCCACCAACCACCACCGTGCAGAGGTCGCAAACGGGTTTTGATTCCTTACCCGTACCCTACCCGTACCCTACCCAGTACCCCCCGTACCCGTACCCTACCCGTACCCTACCCGAAATGAGTGACAAACGGTGACTCACCAGTGACTCACGGCTACCCGTACNCTACCCATACCCGGCCGCACGTTGCAGGGTGGGATTCTAGCAAACGGCTACCCGTACCCGGCTCGCAAACGGTACCAGTACCCGGCCGGGTACGGGTAGCCGGGTATCGGTAGGGTACGGGTATCGGGTACCCGCTTGCGACCTCTGCCACCGTGTAATGGAAATCGGGGGGGGGAAATAAACAAAACCTGCAAGACTAGCGAGGGTTAAAAAAATCTCTCCATAACCATTCTGATTGTCTTATTAGCAAAGCGTTGCAAAGTCCTGGGAGCTGCACTGGTAAGACTCCGATCAGCCGCGGGAGTGAGCCTTGACCTCGGCCGGAGTCCTTAGAACAGGGGTGTGGAACGTCCGGCCCGCGGGCCGTGTAAGGCCCGCGGAAACACTTTCCTCCTGCGGAGGGAGCTGGTAGGAACGTTGGGTTGCTCGGTCAAGGGCCAGGGTCAACGGCGGCGTGGTGTATTCCGCAAATATGCCGACTGTGAGGGCGGGCACAAGCCGGCGTGAGTAGGTTAAACGTTGAGTTTTATAAGGGCACCACGGGGTGACCAGCACCTCCCCACCCAGCCCCTCCCCACCCTCCCTCCCCACCCAGCCCCATCCTCCCCTCCCCACCCAGCCCCTCCCCACCCTCCCCTCCCCACCCAGCCCCACCCCTCCCACCCCCACCCAGCCCTTCCCTCCCTACCCATCCCCTCCCTGCACGACGGACACAATAATCCCCTGTGGGCTGGTGTAACCAGGAGGTTCCCGCGAAATCATTTGGTGTGGCCCTGCCAAGGCAACCCCAGGTGGGACTCGAAATTCAATAAATTCTCGGAGCAAACCTGGAAAAGCAGTTGCGCGTAGCAGCAACATCATCAATAACCAGCTGACATCACCACGTCTCGCGCAAAGAGAAGCAGTTCCAGCCATCGCATCATTAGGGGTGAGTTAATTAAATGTTTGAGCAAATATAACAGGTATCCTTGGTTCTTTCGGTAAAGTCACGTAGAAGGGAAATAATAAAACAATAATATAAAGCAATACAAAATTCTCACGACGTTTCGACTGCGACACAAGCAATCATCATCAGGTGTGAAATCCACAGCAAGAAATAAAAAAAAATCTAATATAACAGGCCAATTTTTATTCTAGATTTGAAGCTTTCGTGACTGCAAGGATTCATATTCTTAGGTTTTTTCGGTAAAGTCACGTAGGTAAAACATTAAAATTAATAAAAATAAAATAAAAAAAGAGTGTGCTTTACTTGGCCCTTTCCCCCCCCCCTCAACCATTATATAAACGGAGTGGTAGCTCCTGCAATCTCTCATTTACTTGATACAGCTGTCGTGGCTGTGACGGTTCCACCTGAAGACGGAAGCTTGTGTTGCCTCCGAAATGTCGTGATTTTTATTTTATTTTACTTTTATTAATTTTAATGTTTTACCTACGTGACTTTACCGAAAAAACCTAAGAATATGCCAATTTCTAAGTTGATGATTTTGTATGGCCCGCTAATTATGTTATAAATATCCAAACGGCCCCTTGGCAGAACAAAGCTTCCCCACCCCTGCCTTGAAGAAGACATTCCCCCAAGATCTCAGGGGACCTCGTCGGAGGTAAACACGGATCGGTTCCTGCAAATGGACGTATTGGCGGTACACCAGTGCACCATAAACACACCAGTCCTCACAAAAACGAGTTCAAACATTGAACCGGCAAATCTGTTTATCGGCCTTTAATTGACGCTGCCGCCAAGTTTCGACGCGATTCGAAGGTTGATTCAAGCGCTCTCCCCTCCAACCAGCTTAATATACGCTCCAGCCTGTGTGTTTCATTCAGACGCTGTCTTCCGACAGACCTGTTCTTCACCTGAGACGGCTGCTTGCATTGGCGAAATGTCGTGAGAATTGTATTTTATCATGTTCTATTTTTATTATTTATTACTTCCTCTACGTGACTTACCGAAAGACAGAAGATGATCCCTGCGTCACGAAGAACTTAAATCGAATTTATTGTTTATTTTATATTTATTATTCCATTCTAGTGACTTAGCGAAAGAACCAGAAGATGATCCCGCAGTCACGAAAATTACGCACGTGGAATTTCGCCAGCGGATTCCGGAGGTCCTCACAAACGACGCACGTGGAATTTCGCGAGCGATCCCGGAGGTCCTCACAAACGACCACGTGAATTTCGCGAGTGCATCCAGAGGTCCGGACGAACGACGCATGTGGAATTTCGTGAGCGGCAGCGAGGTCACACCGGGCGCGGAACTAACCCAGCTTCCTCACCGAGGGCGACGAACGGGGGGAGAGGCGACGGGTCGCGTAATAATAAATTAATTAACCCGGTTCCTAGAGGGCAGTTCACGCAAGGCCTCAACGCGCCTCGGGCGAAGTCGCTTGGGTCACGTGGAGGAATCGCGAAGCTAAAAGCCAGGCGAGTTTCAAGACGCGATCGAAAAAGTTCCACAGCAAGCCGACGTGTTCAACCGATCTCAAAAGTGCTCACAAGATTCAGGTTCCCTCATGGACCGAGGAGGAGGAGGAGGGGTACGAGGCGGAGGAAGGGGAATTCCACAATCGCGATGCTCCTGGCTGCAGCAAACAAACAACATCTCCGTCTTCTCCCGTACAGCGTAATCGTAACGAGGAGACCCACAGTCGGCAGATCTTAAAATGTTCGTAGTGGAAAGCAAAGGTCGCAAACGGGTTTTGATTCCTTACCCGTACCCGGCCGTACCAGGGTCGCAAACGGGTACCCGTACCCGGCCGTACCCGTACCCTACCCGTACCGTAGTGTAGGTATGGGTATCGGGTACCCGATTGCGACCTCTGGGATGAAGCCATGTTGCAGGCGCGGGTGGGTTGATTCTAGGAACTTGAATTGTGAGAAGAGACAAGACGTTGGGAATGAGTGACAAACGGTGACTCACCAGTGACTCACGGCCTACCCGTACCCGGCCGCACCAGGGTCGCAAACGGTACCCGTACCCGGCCGGGGTACGGGTAGCCGGGTATCGGTAGGGTACGGTATCGGTACCCGCTTGCGACCTCTGGTGGAAAGACGTCACTGCACGTGCACTCGGGATGTGAGACGTGGGAAGCTGCTGCTGCTGCTGGAGTGACGGGGGCGTGACCTTAGCCCAAGTGGTATATTTTCGGGTGCGTTCTTTCCCGAATAAGGAATACAGGGAACGGGAATCGTCGAAACGATACCGACGTTTCAAACAGCAACAGCAACAACAACAAAAACACCATTGGAACCTCATTTGTCAGTAAAAAAATCTAATTTGTTTTTTACCCTTCTATCTGGCAACAAAACTGACACCTTTTTTACAAGGAGTCATGTTTGCATAGACCACAATACTGCAGTCATAATGCTAACAAAAAACATAACTCTGATAATGTATGCACTGTCCTTGAAGTTGATTGGTCCACACCCGAGACAGCTTTCCTTAGAGCCTCAGGAAAGCTATCTCGGGTGTGGACCAATCAACTTCAAGACAGTGACAGTGGGACAAAGTACAATATCAGAGTCAAGTACATATCGGTATTTATTTGTTGTTTTTTGTTTGCATTATGACTGCAGTATTGTGGTCTATGCAAACATGACTCCTCGTAAAAAACGTGTCAGTTTTGTTGCCAGATAGAAGGGTAAACAACAGAAACATCCGAAGCTCGATCGACGCCGTCGCCCACGGTAAGTTTGTCGTGTGGTGGTCGTGCGATGTGTGTGTGGCGTGTTGGGCTGCATCGTCAAAAGTTGATCAATGTCGCCCGGCCAACTTCCTGCCCTCGTTCTCTCGGCGGGGGCGGGCGGGAGAGGAATCGGTTCCTCTTCTAGTAGCAACCACCACGTAACAGTCGTGGGGTCTCAGTGTGTGGGGGGGGNCGAGAGGGGGGGGACGGTGTCACAATAGGCAGACATCTCTATGGAACGCCATTCCCGTCGGTGGCAAAAACGTCGTCCGTCGCCGCCACCGCCGCCGCCATCGCCGCGGCCGCCGCCCTGCCGCCCGCCACGTTCTGCATGTGCGTGAGCTGGTGGGCGTTGAAGCTGCCAAAGTCGAGGAAGATTTGCCCGCAGGGCCTGCAGCGGTACGGCTTGCGGCTCGAGTGCGTCCGCTGGTGGCGCTTGAGGTGCGCCCCCTGGGCGAAGCCTCGGCCGCACGCCCGCAGCGGTACGGCTTCTCCCCCGTGTGCGTGCGCTGGTGCGTCTTGAGGTCGCACGACTGCGCGAAGGCGTGCCCGCACGCCCCGCAGCGGTACGGCTTCTCGCCCGTGTGCGTGCGCTGGTGACGCGTCAGGTGGCAGCTGCGCGCGAACGCCTGCCCGCACACCCGGCAACGGTGCGGCTTGTCGCGCCGGTGCCGTCCTCGTGGCCCGCAGCTGCGACGGCTCGGGAAGCCGCGGCCGCAAGCCGAGCAGCAGTAGGGCCGCTCGCCGTTGTGCTTGTGCAGGTGGCGCTTGAGCGTCGCGTACTGCGCGAAGCCGCAGCCGCACACCTTGCAGCGGTACGGCTTGTCGCCGTCCTCGCCGCCGGTCGCCCGCCGAGGAGACGCGTCGGCCTCGCCGTCGCCGCCAACGCCGGTGGCCGCCGCCCGCCGCCCGCGCGGCCTCGGCTCGTACAGCCCGCCCTCGCCGATCGACAGGCGCCGCCTGTGGATCGCCGGTTGCGGCAACTCCCGGCCGCGTGGACACGCCGCCGTAGCGTCGCCATCGCCGTCGGCGAGGCGGGAAGATTCTCGGCCCGCGGTTTCGTCGGCCGCCGTCTCCTCCTGTCGAAGCCACGGCGGGAAGGGCCCCGGCTCGGCTGTGGCGCTCACCGGCTCGGGCACTCCTCCGGCCGCGACGAACCGGCGGCGCGCGGCGGCGGCGGCGG
This sequence comes from Lethenteron camtschaticum, assembly GCA_018977245.1. Classification (NCBI taxonomy): domain Eukaryota; kingdom Metazoa; phylum Chordata; class Hyperoartia; order Petromyzontiformes; family Petromyzontidae; genus Lethenteron; species Lethenteron camtschaticum. Next base: position 8,394,097 of record MU249573.1, on the reverse strand, counting down.
GAGGCGGCCCGTCGTGGATTGCCCTGGGCGACACGACCCGGCGGGGCGATCGCACCGTCACGCGGCCGCCGCCGCCGCCCGGCGGCGCTCACCTCCGCTCGGCAAGCCTCGGCCGTCAACCCCCTTAGATTCGTCTAATCTGCCTCCTGCCATCGACTCTCCCTTCCAGCTCCTCTCTCCCCCTCCATCTCCCTCCTCTGCCCTCGCCTCTCCCCCTCCCTTGGTCCCTCCCGACTCGCCACAAACGGCGCACCGAAGATTCTGCGGCGGCCTGCGAGAGTGTGTGGGTCACGAATCCCAAAACCACCGACCGCATCGGAAACACTCCGCTGCTGCTGCTGCTGCTGCCGCTGCGCTGCTGCTGCTACTACTACTGCTGCGCTGCTGCTGCTGCTGCCGCTGCTGCTGCCGCTGCTGCTGCTGCTACTGCTGCTGCTGCTACTACTACTGCTGCTGCGCTGCTGCTACTGCTGCTACTGCTACTACTACTGCTGCTGCTACTACTCCTGCTGCTACCGCTGCTGCTACTGCTGCTGCTGCTACTACTACTGCTGCTGCTACTACTCCTGCTGCGCTGCTGCTGCTACTACGCTGCTACTGCTGCTGCTACTACTGCTGCTGCTGCTACTACTACTGCGCTGCTGCTGCTACTGCTGCTGCTATGCTGCTGCTACTACGCTGCTGCTGCTGCTACTGCTGCTGCTACTACTGCGCTGCTGCTGCTACTACTGCTGCTGCGCTCGTACTGCTGCGCTGCTGCTGCNACTGCTGCTGCGCTACTACTACTACTGCGCTGCTGCTACTACTGCTGCTGCTACTACTGCTATAGCTGCTGCTACTGCGCTGCTACTGCTGCTGCTACTACTGCTGCTGCTGCTACTGCGCTGCTGCTACTACTACTACTGCTGCTGCTACTGCGCTGCTGCTGCCGCTGCTGCTACTACTACTGCTGCTGCTGCTACTGCTGCTGCTGCTGCGCCGCTGCTGCGCTACTGCTGCTACTGCTGCTGCTACTGCTGTTGCTGCTACTGCGCCTGCTGCGCTACTGCTGCTGCTGCTACTGCGCTACTGTGCTGCTACTGCTGTTGCTACTGCGTTGCTGCTACTGCTGCTGCTATGCGTTGCTGCTACTGCTGCTNCTGCTGCTACTGCTGCTGCTACTGCTGCTGCTNCTGCNGCTGCTGCTGCTGCTGCGTTTGCTACTGCTGCTACTGCTGCTACTGCGCTGCTACTGCTGCCGTTTGCTACTGCTGCTGCTACTGCTGCTACTTGCTGCGCTACTGCTGTTGCTGCTACTGCTGCTGTANTGCTGCTGCTGCTACGCTGCTGCTGTTGCTGCTACNGCTGCTGCTGCTGTTGCTGCTGCTTCTGCTGCTGTACGCTGCTGCTACTGCTGCTGCTACTGCTGCTGCTACTGCTGCTGCTGCTACTGCTGCTGCGCTGCTACTGTGCTACTACTACTGCTACTGTACTGCTGCTACGCTGCTGCGCNGCTGCTACTACTGTACTACTACTACTGCCACTGCNGCTGCTGCTACTACTACTACTGCCTGCACTGCTGTGCTGCTGCTACTGCTGCTACTGCTGCTGCTGCTGCTGCACTGCTACTACTGCTGCTGCTGCTGACTAGCTACTACTGCTGCTACTGCTGCTACTATACTGCTGCTGCTGCTACTGCTACTACNGCTGCNACTACTATTGCTGCTACTACTGCTACTACTGCTACTACTACTACTACTGCTATGCTGCTACTGCTGCTACTGCTGCTGCTACTGCTGTACTGCTGCTGCTGCTGTAGGTCCTTCACTCCTTCGAAGGAGATCCACAGCCGAGTGGGGTAACCGAGCTAAAATGACACATTTGATCCGCTGTTGTTAATCCATAGGGAGAAGAACGGAGAGAGAAGGAAGGAAGGAAGAGAATGTGGAGAAAGCGGAAGGAATGAGGATGAAGGAATGAGGAGGAGAAATCAGGAGAGAGACACGAGACGGAGGAGAGAGAAGAGAGGCGAAGAAAGAATTAAGGAGGAGAAATTGTGGCGAGCGGAGAAATAAGGAAGGAGAGAATGAGAGAGGAAAGAGAAGGAAAGAGAAATAAAGGAGAGATGAGAAGAATGAGAATAAAGAAGGAATAAAGAATGAGAGATAATGGAGAGATGAGGAGAGAATAAAAAGGAATAGAAAATAAGAGATAAGGAGATTCTATGTCGCTATTTCATTATACCTGATGATGATTGCTTGTGTTGCAATCGAAACGTCGTATGCTAGTATTAATTCATTCTTTTATCTTTAGACGTCACTTTACGAAAGAACCGAAGAATAATTCCTGCAGTCACGAAAGCTCCAAAAATTAAGAAGGAATAAAGAATGAGAGATAACGGGGAGATGAGGAAGGAGAGGGGAAGAAGAAATAAAGAATGAGAGATAAGGAGAGAATAAATAAGGATTAGAAAGAATGATAAATAATGGAGAGATAAGGAGAGAATAAATAAGGATTAGAAAATGAAAAATTATTTAGAGATGAGGAGAGAAAGAAGAAGAAAGAAGGAATAAAGAATGAGAGATAACGGAGAGATGATGAGGAGGAGGAGAAGGAATGAGTTGTGCACCGTGGTGGAGGCCGACTCCTCTGGTCCCAGCGCCTCCCCCCCCACGGGGAGCGGCCGCTGACACCGGGGGGTCTCCAGCGTCAACCCCGAGTCTTCTTCTGCTCACACGGAGACACACGGAGACACACACACACAAGATACACATACACACACAGAGACATCCACAGACACACACAGAGACACACAGATACACATAGAGACACAACAGAGACACACACAGATACACATACACAGACATACACACACAGATATACACACAGAGACACACAGAGACACACACAGAGACACACACACACAGATATATACACACAGAGACACACACATGGAGAGACACACAGAGACACATACACACACACACAGATCATACACAGAGACACACAGATACACAGAGACACACATACACACACAGAGATATAACAGATATACACATACAGAGACATACACACACAGAGACATACACACACAGATATACACACACACACAGAGACATACACACAGAGACACACACACNGAGACAACACACACAGAGACAACAACAACAACCGCCATTCGCCACTAAGTGGCGGTGACGTCACCACGACGCTTGTGCCAGGCCATGTGCACCTTGAGGCCACGTGAAGTGTCGAACACCCGCTGGCAGGAGGTCACGGAGCAGACCCAGGTGCCACGGGTCGACTGACTGAGATGACCGGCCGATGCACCACCTGTGCCCCTACTGTGCCAACTTGCTGTGCTTTAGCCACCCGGCGCTCCGCTCGTTGTTGTGAGCGTCGCTCCTCCGCCCTCCGTTGTTGCTGGAGGGCGACTGCCTCCAATTACCCAGTAGCAGCATCCTTCACGAGCCTCCTCCACAGAGGCCGATCTTTCACCGCTGGTACCAGTCATCGCAAGTCCACTCAGCTCCACATCCTCCTGTACTACATCACTCCATCTCTTCTCTAGCCAGTGCCGCGCCCGTTTAGCCCCTCGATCCGGCCAAACAAAAGCTGTTTAGGCATGCGGTGGCTGGGTATGCGGGCTACATGACCCAGCCAACGCAGCCTTGCCTGCCGGAAGAGCTCACCGATGGGACTTTGCCCAGATCTTTCAAGGGTTTGTGAGCTCCTCACACAATCCAATATGCCTTGACCAAGTCAATAAAGCAGAGATGTAGCTCCTGTTGGAATTCCCTATACCTCTGCTGTAGCAGACGGACATAAAATATGGCATCTGTGCAGGACCGCTCTGGCCTGAAATCACATTGGGCTGATCAAGTCACTCAGCATGCCTGGCAAGGTGATATTGAATAATCCTTGCCAAGACCTTTCTCAGCACACTGAGGAGGGAGATGCCCCTGTAGTTTTTACAGTCTGTGTGATTGGAAGGAATGCCCTGGTGGTCCCCCTCTTTAAGAATGGGGACCACCAAGACATTCCTTCCAATCTGGTGGAACCCGTCCGGTGGTGTAGAATATTATTATTATGTCATATAGGGCAGTGTGCACACAAACGCCACCCTCCTTCAGCATTTCACTTGGGAGATCATCCCTGGCTGGCACTTTTCCTGGTCTGCCACCCACAGGGGGGTGACTACTTGCAATATTTGAAGCACCGCAGCCTCAGCAGGGTCATCCCCACTTTTCCCCATGATGTTTTCCAGGCTGAGGGATTTCTCCTCCCCAAAGGCCTCACAGAAATGCTCTGTAAATCTGCAAAAACCTGTTCCTGGGAGTCGGAAATCAGATCACCGTTCTTTCCCCTAATGATGGTGATAGGTGTGGCACGGCAAGTAACTTTTTGGAGTTAAAGAGTGAATCGTGATCACAGGCTACCGAGGCAGACTCCATCTCCTCAGCAACCTGCGACCACCACCCATCCTTGCAGCGCCTCACGGCTCTCCGAACCTCCGAGCGAAGGCTGCGGTAAGCCTCCTCGTTCACTGACGTGGGATGCTGTAGATGGTGGGGCCTGTCGCTTTTTCTCAGCCAGCCGGAACACCTCCTCCGTCAGCCAGGGTTTCTGTAGAGTTCTGGACCGCGTACCCAAAGCAGCCATTGCAGCCGCATGAGCCACAGTCCTAAACCTTGCCCATTTCCCCTCGGCATGAGGAGTGGGGGACGATGCCAACCCCAGCTGCAAGCGATGATGTCATTCTCGCTTGCAACTTTCATCAGCTACCTGAGACCAGGCCACTGTGGATTTGAATGGGGTCCTAGATGTGCACCCATCACCGGAGTGTAAGAATGGCAGGCCATTTTTACAGATGACTAGTCGATGGTCAGAGGGCAGATCAGCTCCACGGTAGGTCCTGGTGTCAAGGACACGGGCCCGCATCCGCTGTTCCGTCACTATGTAGTCCAGCAGATGTTGTTGCTTGGACCCGGTGTGCATCCATGATGTGGTGTGGATGCGCCGATGCCGGAACAGCGTGTTGGTAATTACAAGCCCATGGGCTGCACAAAAATCTAGCGGCCTCCTGCCGTTGTTATTGAGCTGATCTGGCCCATGTCTTCCAATGACTCCAGCTCAGGTGCCAGCATCATGACCCACTCAGGCATTAAAGTCACCCAACAGGAGGACTCTATCCCGAGGGCCACTTTAGCTGGCACCTGTGACAGGAAGTCATAAACAGCATCTGACTCACCGGCCTTGCCTGCATACCTCCATTTATGTTCATCTTCGGTGGGGGAATAAGCAACTACCACCACCACCACCACTCCTCGCCTCCGGTCGATGGAAGGCGAACCCATAGTAGCTTGGGGCTTATCGCTTCCCACACCTCACCACCATGTTCCCACGCCGCCTTGATGATTGTGTTCGTGTTTGTTTGTGTGGCCGCCGACAGACCACGGAACCCGCGTCGCTCGTATGTTGAGCTTCTTTCGCACTATACGTAGCCAACCATGCTCATCTGTGTGTCTCTGTAGTCTCTATGGGTCTATGGGTGTCATCTCTGTGGGTATATATGGATCTCTGTAGGTCTCTATGGGTCTCTGTGGGTCTCTATGGGTCTATGGTGTCATCTCTGTGGGTCGCTATAGGTCTTTGTGGGTCTCTGTGGGTCTCTGTGGGTCTCTATGGGTGTATCTCTGTGATCTCTATAGGTCTTTGTGGGTCTCTGTGGGTCTCTGTGGATCTCTGTAGGTCTCTATGGGTCTATGGGTGTCTCTCTGTGGATATATATGGATCTCTGTAGGTCTCTATGGGTCTCTGTGGATCTCTGTAGGTCTATGGGTCTCTATGGGTCTCTGTATCTGTGTCTCTATGGGTCTCTGTGGATCTCTGTAGGTCTATGGGTCTCTATGGGTCTATGGTGTCTCTGGGGTCTATAGGTCTTTGTGGGTCTCTGTGGGTCTCTGTGGGTCTCTATGTGGCCTTGGGTGTCTCTCTGTGGGTCTCTATAGGACTATGTAGGTCTGTATGGGTCTCTTTGGGTCTCTATGGTTCCATGGATGTTGTTTCTGTGGGTCTCTATGGTCTCTATGGTCTGTGGGTCTATGGGTTCTCTATGGGTGTCTCTGTGGGTCTATGGGTTTCTCTATGGTGTCTCTATGGGTCTATGGGTCTATGGTCTATGGGTGTCTCTGTGGGTCCACGAGTGTGACCGTGGGGGTCTCTGCGTGCGTGCGTACGTACGTGCACGTNCACAGAACTTCTTTCACACCGTACGTGCCTCCGTGGCCGAGGGAGTCGGGGTGGCCGTGGGTTACCTGGGCAGGCCTCCGTCTTTACGCGTGGACCTCTAGACCGTGCCGAGCTTTCCACAGCGGAGGGAAGGCGGCGATGGCGGCGGCTCTCGCGCCTCTCCTAACGAGACACCAAAACACCCTCCTAGGACGTGTCAACTCCCCCACGACGCATCAATCCCCGACGACCCACACACCACACAGACTTGAACACAAACACAGACTTGAACACAAACACGACACAAACTTGAACACAAACACACACACAGACTTGAACACAAACACACACACACACACACAGACTTGAACACAAACACACACACAGACTTGAACACAAACACACACACACACAGACTTGAACACACACACACAGACTTGAACACACACACACACAAACTTGAACACAAACACACACACACNGACTTGAACACACACACACACAAACTTGAACACACACACACACACAGACTTGAACACAAACACGCACACAAACTTGAACACACACACAGACTTGAACACACACACACACAGACTTGAACACACACACACAAACTTGAACACACACACAGACTTGAACACACACACACACACNAACTTGAACACACACACAGACTTGAACACAAACACACACACAAACTTGAACACACACACAAACTTGAACACACACACAGACTTGAACACAAACACGCACACAAACTTGAACACACACACAGACTTGAACACACACACACACAGACACACAAACACAAACTTACACACACACAGACTTGAACACAAACACACACACAAACTTGAACACACACACAAACTTGAACACAAACACACACACAGACTTGAACACAAACACGCACACAAACTTGAACACACACACAGACTTGAACACAAACACACACACAAACTTGAACACAAACACACACACACACAGACTTGAACACAAACACACACACACAGACTTGAACACACACACACAGACTTGAAACAAACACACACAGACTTGAACACAAACACACACACACAGACTTGAACACACACACACACAACTTGAACACACACAGCCTTGAACACAAACACACACACAGACATGCTGACATTGTGGGTCATGTTCAGCAAGGGAGAGGAGGCCTCGGGCTAACTAGCCGTGCTGCTTGGAGCAAGGCCACTGCACCAGAGCGGCGGAAGATGGTAGTGCAGGAAGTACGCCATCAGGAGGAGGCTGCAAGGTGGGCCAAGGCAGTCTCTCTTGCCAAACAGGGACAGTGGACTCGATGGGACAGTGTGGAAAGAGGAAGATCAGCTGGAAGGATCTATGACGTCCTTCCAACACCAGTTAATCTTCACCAATGGTATGGTGAAGATCCGGACTGTGCCCTCTGTTCCATGCCAGCCAACCTCAGGCACATTCTCACAGGGTGTAAAACAAGCCTCACCCAAGGACGCTACACTTGGCGTCACAACCAAGTCCTTAAAAGCCTTGCGTCCGCCCTGGAGGACAAGCGAGCTGCCACCAACTCCCTACCACCCCAGCAGCATCACACCCCTTACGGACGACCTTTGTCCGCGAAGGGGCTAAACCACCGAAGAGCGGCTCTACACCATTAGAGCGAGACCAGCTGCGCTTGGCCCGCGGCTGGAAAATGCTAGCTGACATTGGCCGGCAACTTGTGTTTCCTCCGGAGATCGCAACCACCACCCTAAGACCTGACATGGTGCTCTGGTCCCGTTCGCTCAAGAAGGTCTTCATCATTGAGCTCACAGTACCCTGGAAGGACTCACTATGCCGATCTAGCTGCCGAAGCACGGCATCATGGCTGGAACACAGAAGTCCGACCAGTGGAGGTGGGCTGTAGAGGTTTTGTGGCAACATCTACAACCAGACTGCTTAGAGACCTGGAATTAAGGGCCAGAGCCAGCGTTCGGCAATCAGAGCCGTATCGGAGGCGGCAGAAGGCAGCAGTCAGTGGCTCTGGATGAAAGGAAAGACCCCAGCTGGGCCCCGAAGTGAGAGGGCCAGGAGGTATGTGGTCAACAATGCTTGACTCAGGGAGGAGGACGCCCCTGCCATGCATAGTCCCATGGGATGTTGGCTATCAACAACAAGGCAACTCCTATGACTAATTGGGAATGGGACGCAAGCGTAGGATTGATCACCCTGTCGCTGGCCGCCTTTGGGAGGGTGCATCGTGTGAAAGGCCGAAACACCCTAGGAACCAAAGGTCACTACTGACGATGCGCTCCCCAAATTTCACCAGGCTCACTGTTCATAAACTCTTGGAAGTGCTTGCACAAAGGATAGTAACATCTCATCCTGTGTTCTTGGAATCAGCAGTGTGATCGCGAGGCCTCATTCACCGGCTTTGCCACGGCGCTCCATTTCGTCCGCCATCTCTTCCGCCGCCGCCGCGTCGTCACCGGCGTCGGTGCTGGCGCCGGCCGGCGACCCAGCGGTGCCGGCGGCGTCGTCGGCAAACTTGAGCAAGTCCAGGTCCCCCAGGCGCTGCACGCACTGCAGCAGCTCGCGGTTGAGGCCACCGAGCAGAGCGATCAGCGCGTCCACCAGCCCTCCCAGCGTCACGTCGCCCCAGCGCGTCGTCCCGGCATCGTGGCCGTCGTGGTGGGCCGCGCCCCGCAGGGCCTTCACCACCTGCCGCAGCACGGCGTAGAAGCCGAAGGGCAGGCGGTCGCGCGCCGCGGCCAGCAGCTCGGCACGCACGAGGCCGTCCCCGACGCAGGCGCGCAGGACCCCGTAGTCCCGGATGCCCAGCTCCGAGTCCATGGCCCGGGCCACCTCCTGTTCACGCCCTGCGCCTCCAGCCACGCCGGGAAGTCGTCCGTCGGCTCGCGGGGCATCAGGATGTCCGCCATCCTGGTTGGGACCGGGTTGTGCGAGGAGGCGAGGTTTGTAAAAGTATAACCCGTAAAAACAAAGTTTTTCACTCTAAATCCTTTATATGCATGGCGGCTAGAGTCCTCTCCGTCCTCTGGCTTGAGATGGCTGCCACCTATGGGTCAGATGATTGTCTTCCAGTATTAAGCAATTGGTAATTAAATATTTAATTTGTTTTCCCTAAACAGTGTAAAATTTTGGAAAAAATTTTCACGAACATTAATTGTCTCGCACAACGAGTCTGTGTGCAAAATGTCAGCTCGATTGGATCACGGGAAGTGGGTTAAAAAACGACCGAAAGATTTGCACGGTCGTAAGCAAGCAAGTGAACTTAATATAAAGGATTTAAAAAGAGTTACGGAGGCTCTGGGAGCTTTTTCGAATCGGTCTCCTGCCCGCGTAGCGGGAAACCGTTTCGTGGACTCGGCGAGTTTCAGCTTTCTTTTTCGATTTAAAGCTTTCGTGACTGCAGGGATTCATCTTCTTGGTTCTTTCGGTAAAGTCATCACGTAGAATGGAAATAATAAAATAATAATATTCAGACGCTGTCTTCTCGACAGACCTGTTCTCCACCTGAGGACGGCTGCTTGCGTTGTGGCCGAAACGTCGTGAGAATTATTTTATTATGTTTTATTATTTTATTATTTTATTACTTCCCTTCTACGTGACTTTACCGAAAGAACCAAGAAGATGAATCCTGCAGTCACGAAAGAAGCTTTCAATCGAGACAATGATTACGACGACGATGACAAAGATTGCGACGATGATGATTGCGACGATGGCGTCGACGACGATGACGGGGTAAGTTGATCCCGAGAGGGATTTGTAAAGTGAAACTTGCTAACGTGAACCGAGCGCTGCTATGACACGGTGTCGTGTGGCCGGACTACGACCACAAACCTGAATTCGCGAAAGCGTCTGAACGTGACTGGCGTCACCAAACCCAAACAAAAACAACAACAAAATATATTTAATTAAGTAGTTACAGCATTTTGATGTGACGTCACATTTCTCAAACCCCCCCTCCTCGTCACACATCGTCACAAATGTCTGACCCCCCCCCCCCCGTAGGTGCATGACGTCATTTATGGCCGGCCCCAAAGTGTAGCAGCAGTACCTATGTAGTCCGGCGCTGTGGCACACGAGGGGGTGGGTGGCCAGCACCACCACGCCCGGCCGCCTTTGTCTCCCCAGTGGCGATGTTTACTCCACCACCGCACCAGGAACTCATTTGAGGCCGAGTCGACCTAGGGGAGGAGGAGGCCCAGGACCGGTTCAGGTCTTGGGCGTGAGCGGGAATCAAACTGGGGTCGTAGCGCTAACCGCTGCACCACCGCTCCCCACATAGTACAGACACAGTGCAGACACACACACAGTACACACACACAGCACACACACAGTACACACAGAGTACACACACACAGTACACACACAGTACACACACACACAGCACACACACGACACACACACAGCACACACACAGTACACATACACAGTACACACACACACAGTTAGGGGTCGGCACGGTTTGGCTCAAACCACCAAACCGCGGTTTGAACCGAACCAAATCGGTTTGGTTTGGCTCTGTTTGAACTGGTTCGGTTTGGTTTGGGGCTACGAAAACCGACTCGGTTTGGCTCGGACAGGGTGGAACCGGCTCAAACTAGTTTGGTTGGTTGTAAAGGCGACACGAAAGGACATGCTGTAGTTGCCTTTGCCTGCGAATTCACTTTGCAATTGCATCTCCATGGCTCGAGCGGCTCAAGACGGCGCCATCCCGGCGGCTCCAGCATCACAAGGTATCTCATCCACGACGTGGAAGAGACCAAACACGCCGGTAGCGACGAGGAGCCGATGGCGAGCGAACGTGAGAGCCCGGACGCCACGCGCGGCGACACGCGGCAGAGCCTCATGCGCACCCTCGGCGCCGCAGCGCTGCAGACCGCGACGCAGCCCAAGCCCAAGAAGGCCCGTGTGTCCCGAGCGCTGTGGCACGACGAGTACTTTGAGA